>JAJOZX010000828.1:1230000-1252320 GCA_023014485.1 Bathynomus jamesi | reverse complement strand
TATATCTTCTAATTCTAATTTTTGAGTTTGCATTAAATTTATGGTAGAGTGCATATCTGCTTGAAAGTCATGAAGTGATTTAAAATTTTTGGTTATTATGGATTTGGTTAAAAGTGATTTTATTATGGAGAATTTAATTTGGCCTGGTGTTGCATAACAGCCCTCCAACTGCTGCCATGCTTCTTCATAAGATGTTTTACTTTTTTGCATGCAATTTATTTGAATGGCAGGGTTTCCACTCAAATGTTGTTTTAGGTAGGCAAATTTCTCTTCTTCGGAAAGACCTATGTTATCATAAATGTTTCTGAATGAGGTCTTAAAGTTTTGAAATTTAGAGGGATTTCCATCAAATGGTAATATTTGAAGCTCAGGAATTTTAGTACTTATTCTTGGTTTAGGTTTGGCTTCGGCATTATTTTCTTTTTTAGTTGTTAATGCTTGTATCATTTGACCTATTTCAATGTGGTAATAACTATTTTTTTCATCTAGTTTTTCTTGTTTAGCCTCTGAGAAGCCTTCGGAACAAACATACATTTTAAGGATTTCATCATCTAAATTTTGTAACTTGTCCAGTTGTGAGGACAAAAGCTGAGCATATAAATTTTTTTGTTCCTCAGTCCAATCATCCAATCTCTCTTTGATTGTAGCTAAAAGTTTAGTTACTGAGGTTCTGATTGCTCCCTTCCTTTTTACCAATTTACTAGTTTCAAGTGCTTCCATATCACTTCCCAACCATGTCTCCATACTTTTTCCTGGAGTGGCTTCAGTTTCATTATCCATTTTTTAGGTTTAATATTATAAATGATATTATCAATGATATTTATAATTAAATTTTCAGATTATGTAAAAAATTTAATTCACTGGATTTAAAACTATTGTATCAGAAATAAAACAAAAAAGGGTAACTAACTTCAGACTGCCCACCCGGGGGCGCCATATTGAAAAATTTATTATTTAGAATTTATTATTTAGCTTGAGAGAGATTATTTTTATTTAGGTGTAATATTAAGGTTAAGTTTACTTTAAATAGACACAGTAATTATAGAAATAATAATGGCCTATTTAGACACTGTCAACATAGCTACAGACTTTTTCACTGTAGGTTGCAGTGGTTTTCAGGTTAAAATTTGGTCAGCAGCCAGATTACTAACTATGGTGAAGCTAAATTCATTAAAATTAATTTAGACTTACCAAAAATGAAGTTGCCAGTTGAACGTTACCCTTTCTGTTTCTAACTAATCCATAAGTTTCATTTAGTTTCCAGGTTTGAATTTTATTTGTTAAGTTTTAAGTTATTATTTAACACACTGCTAGGTTATTTATTTGTAGGGGCTATTTCCCAGACCTAGGTTTTGCAGGTTAAGTTAGGCTAGGGCTGTATTGCCCTAAATTTTTTGTTTTTAAAGGTTTAAGGTTTAAGGTTTTCAAGGTTTTACTCAAGTTAAGTTAGGGCTATATTGCCTTTAGGTTTTAATAGGGGCTATAACAGCCATTTAATTATTGAGTTAGGGCAGTTGTAGCCCGGTTCGAGTTTCTTCAAAATACCTAGTTTTTCTCTTACCTTAGTTATTTTCTTTAATTAACTTACTTACACCTAGTTCTGATAGGCCTCTATTTAGTTAAACAGGGTTTTTGTTTAATTGCAGTGGTTATTAAGGTTAAGATTTAAAAGTTGTGAGGTTTAAAGGTTGACTTTAAGTTGCCCGGTTAGTTGGGGAACCACGAGAATTTTACTTTTTTACAAAACTAGCCCGCTTCACGCAGTCAAAATTTTTTCAAGAATGGACAAAGCTCCGTTTTTCTTTGTCCCAGAAACTTTTTTCTTTCTTCTTTTTGTTAATTAGGGAAACCCAACTTCACTAGTTGGTTAGAAACGAGGGTTGTTATTTTTATTTATTTTGTTTATATTTTATTTGGAAATATATGCGGTTATTTCTAACCACATTTTTTTAACAGAAATCATTTATCATGAAGGGTGGCCTAGTCTAACCAAAGGCCTTGTGACGGCGAATCCTACGGACCGGACTAGACTAGCCTAATCATTCACTTGCTCGTTCCGGACCTAGTCTAATCACTCACTCGCTCGTTCTAGCAAGTTGGCGGACAAAAAAACATCTTATGATACAAACTGTACAGAATTTCACCCACCCTCAGATGACGACACCACAAGAAAAAGCTGAACAAGTCAGGTATGTTTACGAAAGTAAATCAATCATCACAGCACAAAGAAGATTTCAAGTTAAACACAATAAACAGGCACCAGGAAAGAAGAGCATAAAAAGATTGGTGAAAACGTTTGAAGAGACTGGATCCGTCCTTAAGAGAAAGAGTTGTGGACGCCCGAGTAAGTCTCTAGAAAGGTCGCAAGCTGTTATGGAAGCATTTCACACGGATCCAAAAACGTCACTAAGGAGAGTTTCAGTTGAGTTAAACATCCCACCATCATCGGTTCACAGAATCCTTCACAAAAATCTGAAATTAAAATGTTACAAAGTGCAAGAGCATCATCAACTTTTTAAAGAAGATTACGCAGTAAGAATTGCTACTTGCCAGGAACTAATCGAATTCATTGATTCAGACTCAAATTTCCTGAAAAACGTCATCTTCACTGACGAGGCAACGTTTCATACATCTGGAAAACTTAACCGCCACAATTGTAAAATTTGGGGACCAGAAAATCCAAGTGAGACCTCTGAACATGAACGTGATTCACCCAAAGTGAATGTTTGGTGTGGAATGTCAAGTTCTCGAATTTATGGTCCGTATTTATTTGAAGAACGGACTGTTACAGGTGCCTCGTACTTAAAGATGTTAAAAGATTTCTTTGTGCCACTACTAAAAGAAACTCCTGAATCATTTCAAACCATAATCTTTCAACAAGACGGAGCCCCGCCTCACTATGCTAGAGTCGTTCAAGAATTTCTAAACGAGACTTTCCCAAGACGATGAATTGGTAGAGGAGGACCAATGAAATGGCCCGCTCGCTCCCCCGATTTAACACCTTTAGATTTTTATCTTTGGGGTTATGTTAAGTCTAAAGTTTACCATAACAAACCGAGAAACATCGTGGAATTGAAACAGCGTATTCAGGAAACTATCACATCCATCTTCCCATCTGTACTGGAGCGTGCCATTGAAGAATTTGAACGTAGAATTAGATTGGTTATAGTAAATGATGGAAAACATGTAGTGGTTTACTAGTGCATGGGAATAAAACTTACACCTTCGCTTGTTATTTTATTTTTTAGTATTTACTTCTAGGACCTTTAATAAAAAGTTATTAATATTTCGTTTAGGGTCACTCTTTTTGGGACACCCTGTATATATATATATATATGTGTGTGTATATATATATATATATATGTGTGTGTGTATATATATGGATGTGCCTCGGTGGTGTAGTGGTTAGCGTCGCTGACTACGAATCCATCGGCCCCGGGTTCGAGACCCGACGGCATCCGGCGCGAGGCAAAACCCAGCTGTTCATCCTTCCACACAATAAAGAAAGTGGTTGGTAGATAAATGGGTACCCTAGGTGGCCTAGTGGTTAAGACGCTGGGCTGCTGATAGGGGCGTGGTTCGGATTCCACGTTAAACTGTAGGTCTAAGGTGGAGTGAAAAGCTTGACCTTCGTCAGAATGAACAATTCGGGCGGAAGCTTACCAAAGGTATATATATATATATATATATATATTATTATTATTTAACACTAAAGGAAAACTTGTCATGGACCATGCGTCGAAAGAAAAATCTATAAAAAAATCCTTTTTTTTATTATATTTATATACTGTAAATGCACACAGGTTCTGCATAACTTTAATACTCAGCAAATCCATATAAATCTACCATATTAATTAATGAAACGCTCTGAGTCAGACATAATCTGGAGTGATTTGGCTCTTCATAATACCTTGAAATTAGTCTGTCTTCGTAAATCTTACTGCCTCATTCACTGGACAGAAATTAAGCATTTAATTAACTTCTTCCGGCATATAAGACTAGGCAACAAATGACCAAATAAAGTGCCTCATGCAGGTATATTTAATTACTATTATAAAACAATGTTATATAATAGGTGATTTTATATATATATATATATATATATATATATATATATATATATATATATATATATATATATATACAGGGTGGGCCGAAAGTCTGGATCCATAGGAAAATATTTATTTTAATACATAAATTACAACAAATGGTAAATACTTAAAATGAATATCAACTTTAACTCGTAAATGCGTATCCGTGATACTGTACAGTGGTTCGTACTCCAGTATAAACAACAAATTATAACAAATGCTCAAATTGGCGGCCTCTGACATCGAGACACTTAGGGATGGAATTTATGATTTTTAATAATTCTTCGAATTGACGTTCTCGAGATGCGTGTTTCATTTGATAATCTTCTTGTTGATTTTAATGGAGTATTCGTTAAAGTTTCACATACCATTGCAGAGGTATTTTCATCAGTTGCAGTTTTTGGACGACCAGAACGCCGTCGATCATGTACACTTCCTGTTTCTTTTTGAAACGTTTAAACAACTTGCCAACAGTCGCATGTGTTACTGGATGCTTATCAAAATGATTTATATTGAATTCGGTAGCAACTTCTCTGTGTGTAGCGCCCTGTCTTGCGTACACGAGCACAAGTTCTACCCGGTCTTCTGTTATTAGATTCGAAGCCATTTCTGGGCTGAAATAAAAAAAGTATTTGAGTATTTACACTGGAGTACGAACTACTGTACAGTATCACGGATACACATTTACGAGTTAAAGTTGATATTCATTTTAAGTATTTACCATTTGTTGTAATTTATGTATTAAAATAAATATTTTCCTATGGATCCAGACTTTCGGCCCACCCTGTATATATATATATATATATATTATTTTAAGGTCTTCCTGCTTCCTGCTGTATGGATGTTATATAATTATAACACCTATCTACAAGTTTTTTAAACAGAATCATTTGGACAGGAATTACTACAGCCAAGATGTAATCATTCTAAATTAATATAAAGGTGTTCTGTTCTATCTTTATATTCTATTTTCTGCTGCATATTAACCCTAGACCAGTCGACACGTTCATTAGGCAAGAATGAGCATGTCGACTGGGCTAAAATTAATATGCAGTAGAAAATAGAAATAGAATACAAAGACAGAACAGAGCACCTTTTTTAATAATTTAAAATTATTGCATCCTCTTCAAATGATTCTCAATTTAAACTTTTACTTTAATGATATAACATCCATACTAAGGGAAGCAGGAAGGCCTTGGTTTAAATCGTACAGTTGCCGTACTAAAATTATTCCTGGATGGAATGATTTTATTGCTCCCCTGAAAAAGAAATCAAAAGATGCTTACGATAGAAAAAATAAAAAGAATAGGGCCAGCTTACACAAATATGAGTAGAAGTAGGTTCATTATAAAGGAGCATAAGACGGTGTAAAGAGGAAGAAGGTTCCATTTGAGCAGCAAAGCCTGTGAGGCTAGTAGTATATGAGAAAAAATGGCGAGTGCAATGAAATTGCATGCAATATGATCAATATTGATTGTTGAAAGAGTGCCAGTGACATGCAACACTGCAGAGGGGGAGAGAGTATGCAAAAAGGGCGTTGTAGGGGGTATACAAAAAGCGGGTTGGAGGGGGTAAGTATGAAGGGAGTGGGTGTAACTTAACCTAACAGCTCGGGCCCACAAATGTATATATATTATATATATATATGTATGTATGTACGTTTCTATATATGTATATATATGGATTGTGTATGTATCTTTGTATGTATGTATGTGTGTGTGTGTAGGAAAAAATAAAACAAAATTCTTTATTAAAGGCATGACTGGGGAGAAGTGGTGGGCAAAAAGTAATCGATTACAAATATAAATTACTGATGTCTAAAAAGTAACTAAAAGTATAAAGTAGAAATTACTTCTCTGGATTAATTATATTATAATTAATCCAGAGAAGTAATTTCTACTTTATACTTTTAGTTACTTTTCACACACCAGTAATTTTTATTTGTAATTGATTACTTTTGGCCTACCAATGGTGGGGAGAAACATCCAAACTTTGGAGCTTCTTGGAGCATAGTGGACTCTTCCCTGGCTCCGCCAGCTGACTGATTGGCTTAAATGGTTTAGACACTCAGCTATATTATAATATATATATATATATATATATATATATATATAGAGGGTGGGTAAAAAAAATTACCCCTTAGAGGTAAACTGTCATATTAAAAAAAAGTAAGGGGACTAGAGGTCCCAAACTTCATAGATGCTTACCTTAGCATGTTGTTCGTCTTAATTATGTCCCTATTCCTGCTCAACGCAGGCCTCTAAACGTGGACGCCACTGATCAATACACCTGTTTACATATCGTTGAGACACCTTCTCCCAGCCGAGCAGAATTCTTTCGCGTAGTTCATCTGTCCCTTATATTGGTACTAGGGATGTAAAATTTGGACTTCAGGGCTTCCCAAACACCATAATCTAGTGGTGAAAGATCGGGCTACTAGCCGGCCACATATTGGGTTCGATAAAATCCGGTGTTTCGTCCTCAAGGAAGATGACAGTTTGGTGTGCTCTTCCAAAGGGGTTAGTAGGCGGAGTTACGTGACGCTCTTTTTATTGGGGCGAGCACCATACAATGGGATGATTTTAGATTTCTTGTTCACACGCGCGCGCGCGCGCACACACACACACATACATACACACACACACATTCAAAGGAAAAATGAAAATTTTAACTGAAATATAAATTTAGTTAAACCACACGTAATAAATAAATAAGCTGTAAAATGTTACTAACAGGTAAATTAATAAACTCTAAATCAAACTCTATATACAGGGTGTTCCATATGTCCGGCATCATAGGAGAAATTCATATTTTTTCTATTTCTACAAACCATAATTCATATTTTTCTCTTTCTACAGGCCATAATGTCTGTGAGCAAGGAAGAACGAATCCAGATAATTCTACTCATAGGAAATCGGAGTCAAAGAGAGGCCGCTGCTGAATTTAACAGACTGCATCCAGACCGCGAGCCAATAACACAGAGTTGTGTTAGCAGACTTGTTGCAAAGTTTAAGGAAACAGGATCCATAGAAGATAAACCACGCAGTGGACCTTCAAGGAGGTCCACTGACGATGATACAGCGACTGCTATCCTGGCTCATTTTAACAGAAGTCCCAATAAGTCTCTTCGGCGATTGTCCGCCGAGACAGGAGTGTCGAAAAGTAGCATCAATCGCATTCTTCAGGCTCACAAATGGCATCCATATAAATTTCAGATCCTACAGAAATTAAGCGATGATGATCCCGACCGGCGGATGGAATTTTGTGAATGGGCTACAGAACAATATGCTCGGGATGCCAATTTCCCGTCCACCATTCTATTCAGTGACAAGGCTGTTTTTTATGGAAATGGTGACGTTAATCGACAGAACACCCGCTACTGGTCTCAAAACAACCCTCACTGGTATACCTCTTCAAAGGAACAAGGTGCATCTCGGGTGATGGTATGGTGTGGCATTTGGAAGGATCGCATCATAGGCCGCCTTTTTTTCGATGAACATGTCATTGGAGGCACCTACCTAAGTATGCTCAAGGAAGAAGCATTTCCCAGTGTCTTGAACGAAGAAGGAAATTTCCCAACATGGTTCCAGCAAGACGGCGTTCCTGCACATTACAGCACCCAAGTAAGGGAATACCTGTACCAACAATTCTCTGGTCATTGGATAGGACGTCGAGGGCCTGTGGAATGGCCAGCTAGAAGCCCGAATCTCACGCCACTAGATTTTTATCTCTGGGGCCACTTGAAAGCTCTGGTATACGGAGAGAAAATTAGGAGTGTTGAACATTTGCGGCAGCGCATTATTGGGGCATGTAACACCATTACTCCTGACATCATTCACCGTGTGCTTGCTGACTGGGTATCACGTCTGAATTTGTGTATTGAAAACAATGGTGGACATATTGAGCACGTTCTGTAAATAAAAGCTTTTGTTTTGCCTTTTTTTATTATTTTTCCTATGATGCCGCACTTATGGGACACTATATATATATATATATATATATATATATATATATATATATATATATATATCCAGAAAATGAGGCGGGATGCTGCAGAGGGGTCGACCGCAGGTCGATCCTGAACCGTCATTCAAACTCAACAAAAGTAACGAAAGTAAGTAAGTATATATATATATATATATATATACAGGGCGTCCCAAAAAAATGTATACACACTTTAAATAATTATAAAGGCAGTGTTTATTAAAATACATTTCATTTTCAAAATGTAATAGAATCTACAGACATTATTTAATTGTTTTGTCAACGCCTGTTTTCAAACTGACGTCCGTTCTGGTCCAGGCACTGCTGATAACGCGAAGCAATGGAATCGCAAACATCACGAAACATTTCGTTTGGTATTTGTGTGCATTCTCGTTCAATGGCTGCTCTCAATTCAGCGACTGTTGCAGGTTTTATAGCGTAGACTTTGTCTTTTAAGTATCCCCATAAAAAAAGTCTAGTGGTGTGAGGTCTGGTGAACGCGGAGGGTATTCTACGAAACCCCTTCGTCCAATCCACATCCACATCGTGCCAAGTACCACTCGCAATACTCCACTCTTCGGTCCGGATCATCTTCATTAATAGCATGGACTAATCTTGGAATGTAACTTTTCCATTGACAGCGCTTCAAAATGCGTTGGACAGACGATTCTGAAATTCCTACCTCACGACTCGCTTGCCGCACAGATTTTCTTGGACTTTGGTGATACGTTTCCAGTACTCTTTCTTGCTTTGTGGGGCTTGTCGATGTCCGTGGTCTTCCGGAACGCTTCTTGTGGACATTCTGAACAGTTCCATCGGCTTCAAACTTATCTCTAATTTGAGTGATGGTAAGTCGCGTTGGTGGATCTGTTTGAAACTCCCTCCTAAACTGTCTTTGCACTTCAACTGCGTTTTCACACTTCCAGTAGCATTTTAGAATGAATTTCCTTTGTTCAAAGCTTAGTCTGACTGCCATTATTAATTCTAATGGGTTTAACTTGAAAGAAAAAAACATCAATTGAGCTATCAGCTGTTAAAGTGTGTATACATTTTTTTGGGACGCCCTCTATATATATAACTTATATATATATATTATATACAGTGGAACCTTGCTTAACGAGCATAATTCGTTCCCGAATTGTGCTCGTTATGCAAAATGCTCGTTAAACAAGGCAATTTTTTCCATAGGAATCAATGTAAAATATGATAATGCGTTCCATGCTTAAAAAATACTTAAAATAATATTTATAATGATATTTAAAGGCGTTTTTTAAATTATTATTGCATGAAATGAAAAGATTATTAATAAAAATTAACCCAAAAGAGAATGTAAATTAGTAAACGGTGAAATTTATAAATAACTTACGAAGAGAGAAGGTGCTCCTGACGCACGCAAAGGAAATGAAGAGACAGGGGAGGAGGAGAGGGTTATTGAGAGGGAAGGAGGAAATCGTCTTCGTTCAATGCAATAACATTCTCGACGAGCTCACAGTCACTAGCTTTAAATTTTTTAGAGGCACTTTCACTTTCTTTTGGATCCTTTTTCACGAGGAAACTGTCTAGAGACATTTGTTTTTGTCTACGCTTTAAATTTTGACGAAATATTTTGCTCGTTAAGCAAAGTGTCGCTCATTATGCAAGGTAATTTTCCCCCATTCTTTTGGCTCGTTATACGAATTTCTCGTTATACGAGGCACTCGTTAAGCAAGGTTCCACTGTATATATATATATATATATATATATATATATATATACTGTGTATATATATATATATATATATTATATATGTATATATATATATATTATATATTATATATATACTGTATATATATATATATTATATATACTGTATTATATATATTATATATATATATATATATTATTATATAATATATATTATACCGTGTGTGTGTGTGTATATATATATACACCGTGTGTGTATATATATATATATATATATATATATATATATATATATATATATATATTATTCCTATTCATGGCCACAGTACCAAAAGGGTACAGTATCGTAGCTGCCAGGCATCTGGTACTGTTTCCTGTATGTGTTATTACACACCTTCGTACCCTAAGTTCCTTCACACACTCCAACTTCTGTGCACGGAAGTTATGAGTCCTTACAACCAAGTACAGTGGTTGGTCACCCTCATTTCCACCATCTTCTAAACTCACTAGATCTTTGAGTGAACTAAAGTTGACGTTGTGACGGTTTGCATGGTTCAGAGTGATGCCTTTAGCCTTCACGATGTATTTCAACTCATCCCCAACTTTCACACGTATCCTGTAAGTTTTCGGTCCAGTGGAGACAAAATAATCGGCGTAGGCGCTGCCTCCATACTCCACACTATTTTGAATAAATTAACTGTTTACGAGGGTGAAATTGCGCATTACATCGATAAACTAAAAGTTAGCAAGGCTCCAGGCTCAGACGCGCTTTATCCTAGGCATTTAAAAGATTTGAAAGACTTTATCGTAACTTCCTTAACAAAAATTTTTAATAAGTCATTGAAAGCGGAGATTATTCCTGAAGACTTCAAATTAGCTACCGTTACGCCCATTTTTAAAAAAGGCGATCGCACAGTCGGTAACAATTGTAGGCCTATTAGCTTAACGTCAATTGTCGGTAAACTTTTGGAATCCGTAGTTAGGGATCGTGTCGTCGTTCACTTAGAAAGTCGTGATTTGAGTAATAGTAGTCAGCATGGGTTTCGACGCCATATATCTTCTTTAACTAATTTGTTAAAGTTTTATAACGAAACAGTGCGCGAATACGATAGGCATAGAGCAGCTGACGTTATTTATTTAGACTTTAAAAAAGCGTTCGATACAGTTCCGCATAGAAGATTAATTGCGAACTTTAAAGCGCACGGTATACGTGGTCAGGTAGCTAACTGGTTAGAGGAATGGCTTCGTGCCAGGAAACAGAAGGTCGTTGTTAATGATAGGGAATCGGGGTGGTTGGATGTAGGTAGCGGTGTCCCTCAGGGTTCAGTGTTATGACCATTGCTATTCGTAATCTACATTAACGACATAGATGTAGGCTTGACCAGTAACGTGCTAAAAATTCGCGGACGATACTAAAATAGGCGGTAAAATTCTTAACGTGGACGATATAAATAGGCTCCAAGACGATGTAAATAGGAGTATAGAGTGGACGGATAAGTGGCAAATGCAATTTAACGTAGACAAATGTAAAGTTTTGCATATAGGTTCTTGTAACAACAACTACACGTACACGATGGATGATAGACAGTTAGCAAGCGTTGACGAAGAAGTAGATTTAGGCGTACGCGTATCTAAGGATTTAAAAGTTAGGAACCAATGCCTAAAGTCTTGCGCAAAAGGTAATAGGATGTTAGACTTCATAGCGCGTAATTTCGAATTTAAATCGAAGAATATTATATTGCCCCTTTACAAGTCCCTAGTCAGGCCTCACTTAGAATTTACCGTTCAGTTTTGGTGCCCGTCTTTGTGTGAGGATATTGAGAGGTTGGAAATGGTTCAGCGACGCGCCACGAAACTAATTCCGTCACTACGCAACAAGTATTACGAAGATAGGATTAAAGAGTTAGACCTGCATTCACACGAAACTAGGAAATTAAGGGGAAGGCTTATTGAAGTTTTTAAAATCGTTAATAAAATCGATAACGTAAATTTTGACAAATTGTTCTTTTTCGATAAAAGTAATACTCGTAATAACGGATTTAAATTACGCGGCAGTCGTTTCATTACTAACATCGCTAAAAACTTTTTCCGTTTAAAGTAATTGATAAATGGAATAATCTTCCCGCGTCCGTCGGGAACTCTACCAGCGTTAATATGTTTAAGAACCGTTTAGATAGGCATTTTAAAAATATTAACGTCGTTTAAAATAAAACAATTAGCAACAGGAGCTCTGGGGGTAATGGTCGAGGTTTGAGTCTGTTGACGATTAATGCCAGCTGTGACATGCCAGCGTGTGATATGCCAGCAACAAAATTATATTAGAAAAACAAAATTAGACTAACACGAACTTAGATGTAGCTCGTAACGTAACCTAACTCACTTTTTGGTATACTCTTCATACTTTTTTTTTGTTCTATTCTTATGCTTATCCTCTCTTTACTTGCATGGCTGTAGTTTGCATGGTATGACAGTTTTTTAGTTAAGACTGTGTTTGCATGGTTTGTAAGCGTTCTTATTTTACTTCTTTTTATCTTTCACCCCTTTCCTATTCTCTTCGACTATTTTCCGACTTGTCGACAGTTGCCGGCGGATGATGACGGCGAGTCTTTCTCTCTCTTTTTCTGAATGAATGTTAACCCACGAGTGATAGGTTTTGCTACTTACTTAACCCCTTATTCTCTTCTTTTAACCCCCTACTCTCTTCTTTCTCTCGGGATAACCTTAGAATGGATATCAGGGTCTTTGTTAGCCTTAGCTTCTGTAGATCTGTAGATCCTTGATCTCGTCAGTCAACTTTCCAAGGAATTTACCAATAGGAGACATATATTCGCCTTTTTTCTCCGTGCATATCACACTATCTGTATCTGCGTACAGAACCATCCGGCCAAGAGAATGCATCAGACTCCAAAGCTTGATACCTGCGTAAGCTACGGTGAAGCTGACAACAGGTATATTTGTGACACGTGACGTGTCCGTAGACATCTCTGCTCTCTTTTACCTTATTATGTAAGTTTTACCCACATTTGTGATTTCCATGATTTCTTTATCGACGGCGTTGGCGTAGTCCCACATAACTTTAAGCTAGATGGACGTCTCCCTTGTCTGTATCCTGTGCAAATTTCACCCAAAGACTATTTAAGCACAACTTTGCACTAAAGCGTTTGCCAGGGCTTGCGCAATATGGCTCCGTTCAATCTGTATACCTTCGTAATCATGGTAACGCTGGATATATGCTGTTTTTTTATCTTCGGTCTGAACGCCGCGCGGGTATCCTGATGCATCAACTTTATCTTTCAAGAAGGTGTTAATGTAGGGGTGAAGAGGTTGGGGAACTTCTGGAACCTCCACACTTCATAAATTTTCAGTATTCTGTAGCCTTGACGAATGCCTAGGGACAGCTCAGGACTTGTTTAAACGCCTCTTATCTTCTTCTGATTGAATGTATGATTACAGATCCCATTTTTCTCCTCTGTACACTTCACACACAGAGGGAACATACGCTTATGTTGTATGACAACAGGTAAGGCAGGCATCCATAATTCGGCTGGGAGAAGTACATGTACATCAACAAAGGAAAGTCCAAAATAGTTTTCGTTCAAATTAGTCGAGAAGTCTTCGATTGTAGGTAGTGAGGGGCCAACCATATTTTCAGGTGCGCCTACGGGGTATAGGTTGTTCTTCATAATGTAGGGGTATAAAGAACAGAAATCATAGTAACAGAGTTTCACGCCCTCCGTGGGTGGATAGGATAGATTAAAGGGGTTTGTGCGTCCACCAAACAAGCTATCTCCACATTTTAGAGGGTCCACTACCATTGAAGGCTTGATGTTCCTTATTCTTCGCGATACTGTTCATCAGAATACAGCCGTGCATGTACATGTTCCCACTGTACTTTGTGAGTGAACTGGGTGCCTATAGATTGGTCTCGGGTACGAGTCCATGCAAGACTATCAGCGAGGGATCTCCTATGGATATCTCCTGTGACTCCTGTGACATCTATGCCACCAACACCCGCTAAAAGAGTACACTGTCCTCTCACCAGTGTAAGGGTCCTCATTTAGCCCATCGACCCAAAAAACGCGGTCATTAATCTTAATTGCCACTTCCCCGTGTTGCGAGCATGATTTATGAACACTCCTGTTTGCTGTTGTAGGTGTGTGAGTCAGTAAATAGCTTTATACCCATACCCACGCGGAACGTTAAGGGGAATGATAGCTAGGCTGTCTTTAGGCATAAAGTTATTCTTGAATGCAGTGAAGCACATTGACGCGATCGTGGTTGCGGCTTGTAGCGGGTCACAATTGAATCGGATTATGTACATCTTTCTGAAGGCTTGGAAACACATTCTAAGTAAGCGCACGTCATTCATACAATAGCGCTCGCATTCGACCGCTATATTGTAAGGATTGGCATCATTAAAACTGCTGTAGTACCTCTCAAAGTCTTTTTGCTCACGAACACTTATACTGTCATAGTTAAAGTAAAGTTTGGGAGTAATTTAAAGTGTAGCAGTGAGGAAAGTGTCCACGCCCATTACTTTATTACTTTGGGTAACTTGGCTAATTTACAGGGCGTGAATAATAATGTGCTTTTAAAATTAACATTATTCCTTATCTGCAGTTGTATAAGTTTGTTGCCTCTTTTCAAAGGGTCACCGGTGAATATTTCTAAGGACTCATGTTCAAGCAGCTCCTTATAAAGAAACTGTGTATCAAATTTTGCGGCATTATGCGCAAGAAAATACAGTCATTTTTTTAAATGATCCGACAGCGTGACAATATAGTTCACACTGAGTTTCACGGGTGAATCTCTTGCAGACGTCCTGAAAATGTTTGTCCGTTTACCACATTTACGACAGTCATTACATTCAACGTTCATGCACTTGTCGCAGATAGTCTGACTTACGAGTAAGTGGGGAATAACCTCTTTGGTTTCGGGGTTCGTGTATATCTCTATGTCAGCGCTGTCCAACTTGCGGACCGCGGAATGGACGTTTGCCAAATTTCATTTCTGAATTTTCTTCCCTATTTTGTTATTTCTAGTAGGGAGAACAACATTCAGCGGGGTCCTAAGTCGTATTAACCAACAGTGTATGATTATAGGCAAAATCTTGGCCGCGCTTTATCGAAGTTGGACAGCACTGCTCTATGTTATAGTACACGGTTATACAAGTTTTATTTTTAGGCTTGGCAGCTTTCATATAACAAACATGCTTTACACTATCCGCCTTATATTTCTCATGACATGTAGAGCAATGAATTTCATTGCAGCTATGTATGAAACGTCTCTTGCTATCCAACGTATGAAGCATATCACACTCGCAAATTCTTATTTTCTTGCACGTCCCATTTGATTTATGGAAATCAAAACATGTATTATTAAAAAAACATGCATCTACATACACTGCAATCTCTCCTCTTGTCTTCAGCTACTCGGCTTTCGCATCTAGGGCTTTTACACTGTTCGTAAATCATGTGATAATCCTTACAATGTTTCACTAGATTATTCGTAAACTCGAGACACCCCTGACATAAATCATGGTGCCTGCCACACTTACGACTTTAATTGTAACTCGCGTAAAGAGCTCTTATATTGTGAATGGGAAGATACGTTGTCCCCGTCAAACCTAAAATAAGTAAAGGCTTTGTGCTGTGTCTCACACTGCTTTTAAAAACATACACAGTCCTACGATTCTTATCCAAGCCAAATACAACTATACGTACGTACAGACATTTCCCGCTCACCTTTTCTCAGTTCTTCAGGACCCAGATCACTATTAAAATTAAGCTCACAGTCTACAGCTAGTTTCCGTATGCGCTACACAACTGTAGGTAACCAAATTTTTTTATATATTTAATAAGGTGAACATAAGTTATGAGCCAAGATTATTGCTATAAAGCTACAACCTCGAGCGAGGAAACTTTGGTTTTTGTATATTTGATAGCTGTTAAAGTTAAATGTATAAGGCGTGGCCGTATGTCTCACAAATCGGTAAACATGATCTAAATCGATCGGGAAGTTATACACGACTCGCGGATCAATCCTGACTGCGTAACGGTTTCTCACCAGCCCGGAGGTGGTGGTAATGTTGCGCACCAACTCAAGTGATACGTCTCCGTCTGCAAGTTGAGGTACTGATAACGAAGTGGAGGGTACAGCGGAAAGGGGTACTGAACAGGACGAAGTATGCTCATGTTTACTGGAGGTTGACGCTACTGTTGGTGGTGTAGTGTAGGAGGTGAAGGGTTAAGGTTCCATTACATTTTCAGAATTTCTTCAGGATGCAACACATGGCGCGTTCGTGGAGAATTTTATACGTGTACGGGGCATACCTGACGTAGAAGGGGTTTCTGCTCTGTGAGTATCATCCTCGTCTCCCCCGTTTTTCGAACTGAGGAGCATGGGTGGTGGTGTTGTTGTTGTTGTTGAGGGAGCCAGAACCCTAACGGTTGTGGGGTTGGAGACGGGCACGCTAATGCAGGGATCTCAGTCTGGTGCCTCAATAATTACAACTTCGTCGTCATCATCGTCAACATCCACGACACCTGCCTGTTGCTGTTGAGGGTTGGTGGCGTCATCATTCACGATTCTGAAGAAGAAGAAGAAAATGAGGTTGACGAATATAAACACCCGTACTTGAAATTTTATTATATTTTGCAAAGATAGCTTTTAAGAGTGTGTTGTGCTAGAGATGGATTATGTAGGAAAATTCAGATTCACGAGTTCATCTACTTGCATTATACCCGGTCGGACAGGATGTGGTGAAACCGCGTTTATGCTTAAAATCATTAACGATAAAGACGCGCTGTTCTCGAAACCTATACATTTGCATTTCTGTAATAATAAACAACAATGTAATAATTAATGTAATAATAAATTTATAATTTCTGTAATAAATAATAACGCAATAATAAATGTAATAAATGTAATAATAACTATAACAATTATGTCAAAAATAATAGAATCTGTATGTCTTGAACGTGACCGGACAGCTCATACCAGGACAACACATACCCGGACAACTTATACCGGAAAACACAATACAAACAATACAAACAAAATACAAGCAGATAACACGATAGAAATACAGGCAGTTAACATTAAGACACGCGCAAAACACAACACCACACTAATCAACATTTAGATCCCACCAGATAGTTCACCTCAGGTGCCAGCCAATTACAATCCACAGTTACACAATCTGGCCTCTCTCACTAATGTCATCTTAGGAGGAGACTTCAACGCCAAAGACACTAGTTGGTACCTGCACAATCAAAACAACACCAGAGGCGCCAACATAGCCACACAACTAAACAGCCTCTTCATTCTTAACAAACAGAAGAACATACACACATACCACATCAAGCAGGATACTCAAACTCCTCCCCAGACATAACGTTCTGTTCCCCCTCACTAGCAACACATACACACTGGAGAACAGAAAAACAACTGTCATCAGACCACCTGCCCATCATCATTACAACACATTCTACACTCTGCCCCAACAGCCTTAGGCACACTTACAGAAATTACAAGAAAGCTGATTGGGAACAGTTCAAAATACAGACTGAGAAACAATTCACCACATTAAACAGCACACCCATCATAAACATCAATACAACACTTAAGACATTTAATCAGATCATCAATAATGCAAACAAATACATACCGAAGGGCAACATTAGGAAATACAACCCAAATTACACTAGAGAAATAGCCCACCTCATAAGGCAACGTAACAACCTCAAATATAACACACAAACACCACACACAGAAGCCATAAAACAGCAGATACAACAACTCAACACAGAAATAAACAACAAACTCAAAGAAAAACAAATAGAAACATTCAGGGAATTCATAACAACACGAAATCACTCCACAGATACATTCAGGCTATACAAGACTATAAACAGCATTACCCACTCTAACAGCGGCATTCACACCTCACACGCGGCTATCTGTCGCAGCCAAAATAATATCCCAACATACACACAACAAGCTAACATTCTAGTTAATCACTACGCAAAGATAAGTCACTTAAACAGAGACAACAACCAGAAACACGCAGACAGACAAACAGCCAGACACAAGAAAACCTACAGACTAGACACGACCATTACACCCTTCAATACAGACCAGACCACCAAGATCATCAAAAACATTAAGAATTCGAAGGCTACTGGACCAGACAACATATCTAACATACACCTTAAACACTTGGGCCCACAAGGAATACTAGCTCTCACAAATATCAGCACATATTCATACCAACACTGCATTATTCCTGACATATGGAAACAAGGTAAAATTATTACACTACTCAAACCAAACCAAAATCCAACAGAACCAGTTTCCTATAGACCCATTACTTTACTATGCACACCTTCCAAAGTAACAGAAAGGCTAATCTTACAAATCACCAACCCACACATTCCACTATCGTCTACTCAACATGGATTCAGACCTTACCACTCAACCACGACATTACTCACTAACCTCACGCAGCACATCATGGATGGCATCAACTCCAAACGACCAGCTCAACGTACACTATTAACAACAATAGACATTAGTAAAGCATTTGATGCTATCCCACGCTTCCCTCTCATAAACAAAATACTCAACACAAACATGCACAATAACACCAAAAGGTGGCTGAGCAACTATCTTTCAGGAAGATACTCACATGTCACATTTAATGGCAAGTCATCCAAAAACAAGCTTTTTCCGGACGGGGTCCCTCAAGGCTCTGTTCTCTCACCAACACTCTTCAACTTATAGATGCATGACATTCCAACACCCATAGATAACAAGCTTACATTATCATCATATGCAGATGATATCACTCTAACATCCACCCACAACAACATCGACACCGCTACAAATAACCTACAAACATACATAAACAGTATACAAGACTGGCTCACACACAATAGACTCAAAGTAGCGCCCACAAAATCAACCATCACCTTGCTTACAAGCAACACAAAAGAACACCAGGTAATTCCACAGCTTACACTAAACAACATCAACATTCCACACACTCACAGGACCAAAATACTTGGGGTCACATACAACACATCATTATCTTTTGCAAACCACATTCAGGACATTAAAAACAAATGTACGCAAGACTTAACACTCTTAGGGTACTAACAGGCACAAACTTTGGACACCAGCAGGAAACAACAACACTCATATACAAACAATATATTCGCTCAGTTATGGACTATGCTAGCCCATGCTGGGCACCCATTATCTCAAACACACACATAAACACCTTACAGACAATACAAAACAACGCACTTCGCATCATTACAGGATGCACTCAAACAACACCAATAGAACACCTGCACACAGAAACAAAAATACTGAAAGTTAGGGAACATTTAGACATGAGGGGAACACAATTCATGGCAGCAGCGACAACTAACCCACAACACCCTTGCCACTACATGTACAATCATGCACCAACACCTCGCACCATTAAGGTAACACCAGAGAGACATTATAACCAAATACTCCATTCCATACCACGCCCCACAGACATCACACAGTACAGAAAACACATACACACACACCTAACCCGCAAAGCACTGACACGACTCGGTCCGAATACGGTCCTAGGTGCGAAGTCGCCACCCATTAACAGGTCAGAGATCAGCCTGAGCAGATCGGCTCGAGTTAACTTTGCACGATTCCGATGTGGACATCACCCCAACTTACGGACATATAAACACAGACTAGACAACTCCATAGACGACACCTGCCACCTGTGCCAGAAAACACCACAAACAATTGAACACATTATGACAGACAGTACCGCTCTAGCACAACAACGAACACAACACAACATCACTAGTTCGCTGAACCTCTGGTCCACTCCGGAGAGGGCGATCGGTTACCTGCGTGCCGCCGGCTTGCTCGATCAGGGTGGGCTGATCGGCTAAACAACAACAACAACTTATACCGGACAACTCATACCTAGGACAACTCATTCCTAGGACAACTCATACCTAGGACAACTCATACCTAGGACAACTCACACCTAGGACAACTCATACCTAGGACAATTCAAAATAAAAAATTTAGAAATAAGATGCATTTAACAAAATTATATAACCTATTTTTAACCAACCAACCTAAATTAAACCAACCAACCAATGCATTTAAAATTAAACCAACCAACCTAAATCTTATTTATCTTCGGGATAGGTTTCTTACTACCTATTATCAAATTTCTAAAACAGTTAGTGTTCGACCCGTGAACGTGTTCAACCATTGTAGTGATTACCAATTATATTAGCCCTCAACATGCCATGTTATTTGAAGTCTCAGCGTGGTACTAATAAGCTAGTGGATGACAACAATTATGTATATAATTTTCACAGACGAAATGCAGATAAGTCAAGAATATTTTGGCTATGTGAAGTAAAGGAATGTAGGGCACGTGTTCAGACGATGGCTGTGGATGACCCATCAAAAATAGTAGCTCCAACTGGAGAACACAATCACAGCTCTGATGCGGCCAGAATAAAATCGCGAATCGTCTTCAGTTCTATAAAAGCAAATGCCTTGTTGTCACAGGAGACAGCAAGATCAGTGATTGCAACCGAATGTTCTTCTCTGCGGGATGATGCATTGGCCCAACTGCCATCAACATCAAGTCTGGGGCGCAATATTCGTCCTTGGCGACAACTAAATAGCAGTGCTCCCCCTATTCCATCAGAGAGATGCGGTTTTAGCATACCGGTAGAGTATTGCAAACTCGAATCAGGGGAACCCTTTCTACAATATGATTCAGGGGTAGAAGATGAGGAACGATTGTTAATCTTCGCTTCATCAACAGGACTAGATGATCTGGTTAAATTCCCTAACTGGGCGGGCGATGGCACATTTAAAGTTTGTCCTTCCATATATTTCCAACTGTATACAATCCACATTCAAATAGGTCACTTTAGTGTGCCTAGAGTTTTCGCGTTGTTGTCCAATAAGCAGGAAACAACATATGATCGGTTGTTTTCCCAGCTAGTTGCTCTTCAGCCTGATATTCAGCCTAAAAGCTATATGATGGACTTCGAAAAAGCCCCTATGAATAGCCTACTTTCAAGATTTCCTGACATAGACCTAACAGTTTGTTTATTTCATTTTTCTCAAAATCTCTACCGAAAAATTGTCGAGCTAGGTCATAAAGACAGATATAACACGGATGAAGAATTTCGTCGAAAGATGAAGTGCTTTACAGCACTTGCCTTTTTACCAGTGACTGATGTTATTGTTGCATTCGAAGAGCTGGCCGACGACGACAATTTACCACAGGAATTTGTGTCCTACTTTGAAGTCACTTACATCGGAGCCGAAAGAGGAAGAGGCACTCGAAGACGTCGTCTAGCTCCACTCATTCCTATTGACGTATGGAATATTTCAGCGAGAACTTTAAATGACATGGCTCGAACTAATAATAGCCTTGAAGGGTTTCACACTGCATGCAAAGTTCTGTTTCATGCCAGCATCCAAATATTTGGAAATTAATAACTACACTGAAGAAGGAGGCGACTTTGGCACAGAAGAAAAAAGTTGATTTCGAGCAGGGAGTTGATATTAATTCCAAAAAAGTTTACAAAGAGTGCACAAGCGGTTGATAAAACTGCTTGAAAACTACAATTCTTCCGACAAAATGTCTTTCTTGAAGGCTGTTTCATATAATTTGCATGAATTTTAAATGTTTAAATTTAATTTTTAATTTTACAAAATAAATGTTTTCATTTCAAAATGTTTTCATTAATAACCTGCATGAATTCTAAATGTTTAAATTTAATTTTTAATTTTACAAAATAAATGTTTTCATTAATTTTTCATTTTTTTTCTGGTCCTATGTATGAGTTGTCCTAGGTATGAATTGTCCGAGTATGAGTTGTCTGGGTATAAGTTGTCCTGGTATGAGCTGTCCTGGTATGAGCTGTCCTAGAACCTGTATAGAACAAGAAGATGGTTTTAATTTGTGCGAATGTACTTTAAGCGGGACCCTTTAATTAAAATGCCATTCCAGTGTCGGGAGAACGGGATCTAACCTAGGTGCAAATTTCTAAATGGTCCATGGACTGTTTTCCCTCTTGTTTTTGGTTCAATCGTTTTAATGGTCTGTGGAGTGTCTCCTCCTCGCCTTTTTCACTCGTTTTTCGGTTTATAATTTCTGTAATAATCTATGTAATAAATTTATAATTTCCGTAGTAAAATAATAATGCAATAATAAATGTAATAAATGTAATAATAAATGTAATAACTATGTTAAAAATAATAGAATCTGTATGCATAGAACAAGATAATTTTAATTTGTGCGAAAGTACTTATAAGCGGGACCATTTGATAAAATGTCCTTCAGGTGTCGTGGGAACGGGATCTATCCTATGTGTGAATTTCTAAATGGTCCCTGGACTGTTTTCCCTCTTGTTTTTGGTTCAATCGTTTTTCTGTATCCACCCGAAGAGGATGCCAGTGGGCATCGAAACTGTTGTGGAAATAAACTTTGTCTATGAGAGTGGGTTTTTATTATCATATG
>JAJOZX010000828.1:1190000-1227500 GCA_023014485.1 Bathynomus jamesi | reverse complement strand
TTGTGGATTTTTTCCCTATTTTATTTTGTTAATGTCATTATGGCTTTTAATATTATGTTTTTAACTTTTTAGAATTTTTGCCTGAGGATGAGCATAGTTTGTGCTTGAAACGTTGCAATATACAAAATATAGTCCCTTTCCAACTTGATGGATGTTTCTTTCCTTCTTGTCTGTGGCTTTCTGCTTAAATTGAAATTGAAGCTTGCCAGAAGCGGCCTTCACCAATATGTATATGTATATATATATATATATATATATATATATATGTGTGGTGTGTATGAAAATGAATGAAAATGAGAAGGTTTATTGGCAGACTATAGTCCATGTGACAAATATTATTAATACAATATCAGTTCATATACTAAGGATAGAAATATATACAATTGATTAGAAATAATACTGCACTGTCGAAGTTAAGTGGAGCTACAGACAGACGTTTTCGTACCAAGAAGTCCATAGCTTAGAGGATAAATGGCAGGACTCATGGATAGCTTCGATGATCTGGTTGGTTGATATTTTAATTATTTGCATTAGACTGTGTTGAGCACGTCTTGTTACCTCCGGGAAGCTCGGGACATTGCGGGTAGCAAACATATGCGAAGCTGAGAATCTCGGGGGTAATTTATGTAAGAGTCTAAAAGACCTGTTGTACAGCAAATTTAGAGTTCTGCCAGAACCTTTTTTATAATTCACCCAGAGTTGCTGTCCGTATATATTACTGCAGAAAGTACGAAAGAGAGTGTCTTTAGCTTCACTTGTACAGAATCGAAAGTTCCTTATGGTCATATTCGCTTTAGCACAAAGGCTTCGAGATTGTTTTCTTATATCCGAGTCATCACTCAAGGAGCTGGTAATAGTTTGACCCAAATACTTAAACTCTTGTACTTCCTCAATTACTTCACCATTCATTTTAAACCTTATATCAGCTGGCTGATTACACTTTTTAGGATGAAATTGCATAACCTTAGTTTTTGTAACATTAAAAAGAATATCATGTTTCTGCGAATACACTTCGCAGACTTTTAGTAGCCGATCCAGACCTTCAACAGAGGGACTTATTAACACCATATCATCGGCATAAACTAAGTTATTTATCCTTGTGTTATCTATACAACATCCCACTGTTGCCTCATTAAGTGAAGCAATTAATCCGTCGATATACACATTAAACAGCATAGGGGAGAGCAAGGAGCCTTGTCTCACCCCGCAAGAGGAGCCAAAACACTCGGATAGTACATTGCCTCACCTACAGTGAAAGATTGATGGGAATATCAAAATTTCAATAAATTTAATATGTACATGGGAACCTTCCTGTCTTTTAATTTTGCAAATAAAATATTGTGGTTCACCCTATCATATGCTTTACTTATATCTAGGAAACAGATATAAATAGTTGAATTACTGTCAATGTATTTAGATATTGTTTCTTTAAGTACATAGATACACAGGTCAGTTGAGTGGGACCTTTTAAAGCCAAACTGATTAGATGTCCATAGGAAATCATTTAATCGGCGTAACAAGAGTTTTTCTAGTAGTTTCGAGAGGCAGGAAGCGACAGCAATAGGCCTGTAATTATTGCTGGACAGAATGTCTCCGTACTTATTTTTGACCAGGGGCAAGATATCTTTATGCGAGCTACAATAAAAGTCGTAAGTATGGTAGGTATGGTAGGCAGAGATGCGCTGTATTTAAATACATATTTAAATACATTCGTGTATTTACCAATGTATTTTTAAATCCATTAATTTTCAAGTATTTAAATACTGTATTTAAATACATTATACAGTATTTAAATACAAATAGTAAATACATGTGAATAACTTTGCTCTTTCTGCCGATTTTACCGATGCACAGCAGCACAATGCATACCGATCACAGCATTGCAGTTCTCAACATGCAATGATATGATCAGTATAAGTGATATGTAGAGGCAGAGGGAGTGCACCATCACGTGATCAAACATGATCACGTGATGGTGCACACCCTCTGCCTCAGCGAAGGCTCAGTCCTCAACCATATACTTTCGTGTGTGGTAGTGGTTGTGTTATAGTCTTTCAAGCTACAAGTACCCGGTACTACAGGTAGTTATCCG
This sequence comes from Bathynomus jamesi, assembly GCA_023014485.1. NCBI lineage: Eukaryota > Metazoa > Arthropoda > Malacostraca > Isopoda > Cirolanidae > Bathynomus > Bathynomus jamesi. The sequence continues at coordinate 1,225,408 of JAJOZX010000828.1, read as the reverse complement.
AAACTATGGCGTCGACGTCGTCCAGTGGCTCTAGCTCTAGTATTAATACAGGTGAATCATCAGAAAAGAACACATTGCACCCACTTTTTGATGGTAAATATTTTAAAATTAAAAATAAAGACGGGACTAAAGTTAAGTGTACATGCATGTTGTGTAATCACGTGGTTTCTGCTGCGAAGAATTCGATTACAAATCTATATACACACTTGAAGGTAATTTTTTATTTTGTATATAAATGATTCGTTATTCGTTTATTAATAACTAGCTAAAGTGGGCCCTACGGGCCCATTTAGCTACGCCCGTGGTGCTGGGGCCTTTGGCCTCAGTAATTGGGGAGCCGCAGGCCCCCCCCAGTTACCGGGGAGTCAATTATTCAGTCAATAAAACTATAGAAAAGAATGCAGCCATAAAAATCTTAAGCTTCACAAATCTTGATACAATGGGTTGGATGTGAAGCTCAAGCTTTTCATTGCTGGTTCTTTTCAATAGTTTTATTGTCTGAATAATTGACCCCCCCCCCCCCCCCCCCAATTATTGAAGGTCCAATTATTTGGTCAATAAAACTATAGAAAAGAATGCAGCAATGAAAATCTTAACGCGATACAGTAAAAAGTTGAAACAAAGCAAAGCACATTTATTTCTGTTCAGAATCGTTTAATAGTAAATACATGGTGTCTACAGACAGACAGAACTGTCTTTTTATAGTATAGATAAGTCAAGTTGGTTGGTTGATCTACAGTATTTAACTCCTTTGTCCAATCGAGGGTACATCCAAAGGCTACCAACGTATATCAAATCAGACGACGCTTGTACAAAATTTCATACACATTTTTTAAATCGAGAAAAAGCAAGTCGGTCAATAAATTTAGAAAATAACGAAGACAAAATTTTTTAGTTTCACATCCAAAATCAGCGAGTTAAAATTTGTGAAGTTGCATTTAAAATCTAAGTGCCTCGTGAACTTAAGTAAATATTAGGCTTTCACTGGCTTAAAATATTCCGATCAAAAATCTTTCGTATGAAATTATTTGCATGCTATAATCCGAACATGAGTGAGCATCAGAAGAACGTCGAGATTGAGTTTGTTCTTGTGTTTGACGCGCTCTCCATCGTTGTTTTCTTTCTGTTGCTAAACGTCGTTTTCTTTCAGCATGATCCTCGTTCATCGTGGGCTAAATGAATTTCTGATATAAAAGAAAATTGACAACTCGAAGACTTTTTGAAAGCCGTAAAAATATTTAGTCTGTAATGGTTGCAGCACCAGTAGGAAAGTGCATAAAAAGAACTCATTTGGTAAATTTTTTAACTTAGCCGCAGATTAAATTTCGGCTCAAAGCTGAACGCAAAAGCAAATATTTTTCACACTTTTTAAAATTATAATTAAAAGTAGAATTCATTCGGCCTTTTTCTAATGCATTAAAATACAAATATCGCCCATATATATCAAGAATCTTCTTCTCTTTTCGAGCATGACAGACTGACAGACATTCCTGGGTGTTTATAGTATTAATCTAGGGGAAAGCAGTGTATTATGTACCAGTGTGTAAATTGTTGTTGTTGTTGTTATTTAGCCGATCAGCCCACCCTGATCGAGAAAGCCGGCGGCACGCAGGTAACCGATCGCCCTCTCCGGAGTGGACCAGAGGTTCAGCGCACTCGTGATGTGTTGTGTTCGTTGTTGTGCTAGAGCGGTACAGTCCGTCATAATGTGTTCAATTGTTTGTGGTGTGTCTTGGCACAGGTGGCAGTGTCGTCTATGGAGTTGTCTAGTCTGTGTTTATATGTCCATAAGTTGGGGTGATGTCCACATCGGAATCGTGCTAAGTTAACTCGATCCGATCTGCTCAGGCTGATCTCTGACCTGTTAATGGGCGGCGGCTTCGCACCTAGGACCGCATTCGGACCGAGTCGTGTCAGTGCTTTGTGGGTTAGGTGTGTGGTATGTGTTTTCTGTACTGTGTGATGTCTGTGGGGCGTGGTATGGAATGGAGTATTTGGTTATAATGTGTCTCTGGTGTTACCTTAATGGTGCGAGGTGTTGGTGCATGATTGTACATGTAGTGGCAAGGGTGTTGTGGGTTAGTTGTCGCTGCTGCCATGAATTGTGTTCCCCTCATGTCTAAATGTTCCCTAACTTTCAGTATTTTTGTTTCTGTGTACAGGTGTTCTATTGGTGTTGTTTGAGTGCATCCTGTAATGATACGAAGTGCGTTGTTTTGTATTGTTTGTAAGGTGTTTATGTGTGTGTTTGAGATAATGGGTGCCCAGCATGGGCTAGCATAGTCCATAACTGAGCGAATATATTGTTTGTAGATGAGTGATGTTGTTTCCTGCTGGTGTCCAAAGTTTGTGCCTGTTAGTACCCTAAGCGTGTTAAGTCTTGACGTACATTTGTTTTTAATGTCCTGAATGTGGTTTGCAAAAGATAATGATGTGTTGTATGTGACACCTAGTATTTTGGTTCTGTGAGTGTGTGGAATGTTGATTTTGTTTAGTGTAAGTTGTGGAATTACCTGGTGTTCTTTTGTGTTGCTTGTAAGCAAGGTGATGGTTGATTTTGTGGGCGCTACTTTGAGTCTATTGTGTGTGAGCCAGTCTTGTATACTGTTTATGTATGTTTGTAGGTTATTTGTAGCGGTGTCGATGTTGTTGTGGGTGGATGTTAGAGTGATATCATCTGCATATGATGATAAGGTAAGCTTGTTATCTATGGGTGTTGGAATGTCATGCATGTATAAGTTGAAGAGTGTTGGTGAGAGAACAGAGCCTTGAGGGACCCCGTTCGGAAAAAGCTTGTTTTTGGATGACTTGCCATTAAATGTGACATGTGAGTATCTTCCTGAGAGATAGTTGCTCAGCCACCTTTTGGTGTTATTGTGCATGTTTGTGTTGAGTATTTTGTTTATGAGAGGGAAGCGTGGGATAGCATCAAATGCTTTACTAATGTCTATTGTTGCTAATAGTGTACGTTGAGCTGGTCTTCTAGAGTTGATGCCATCCATGATGTGCTGCGTCAGGTTAGTGAGTAATGTCGTGGTTGAGTGGTGAGGTCTGAATCCATGTTGAGTAGGCGATAGTGGTATGTGTGGGTTGGTGATTTGTAAGATTAGTCTTTCTGTTACTTTGGAAGGTGTGCATAGTAAAGTAATGGGTCTATAGGAAGCTGGTTCTGTTGGATTTTTGTTTGGTTTGAGTAGTGTAATAATTTTACCTTGTTTCCATATGTCAGGAATAATACAGTGTTGGTATGAATATGTGCTGATATTTGTGAGAGGTAGTATTCCTTGTGGGCCCAAGTGTTTAAGGTGTATGTTAGATATGTTGTCTGGTCCAGTAGCCTTCGAATTTTTAATGTTTTTGATGATCTTGGTGGTCTGGTCTGTATTGAAGGGTGTAATGGTCGTGTCGAGTCTGTAGGTTTTCTTGTGTCTGGCTGTTTGTTTGTCTGCGTGTTTCTGGTTGTTGTCTCTGTTTAAGTGACTTATCTTTGCGTAGTGATTAACTAGAATGTTAGCTTGTTGTGTGTATGTTGGGATATTATTTTGGCTGCGACAGATAGCCGCGTGTGAGGTGTGAATGCCGCTGTTAGAGTGGGTAATGCTGTTTATAGTCTTGTATAGCCTGTATGTATCTGTGGAGTGGTTTAGTGTTGTTATGAATTCCCTGAATGTTTCTGTTTGTTTTTCTTTGAGTTTGTTGTTTATTTCTGTGTTGAGCTGTTGTATCTGCTGCTTTATGGCTTCTGTGTGTGTTTGTGTGTTATGTTTGAGGTTGTTACGTTGCCTTATGAGGTGGGCTATTTCTCTAGTGTAATTTGGGTTGTATTTCCTAATGTTGCCCTTGGGTATGTATTTGTTTGCATTATTGATAATCCACCAGATGTTGTCTAGCATTGTGTCCTCTTCGTCAAGTTTAGCTAAGAACTCTTCGCAAAATTGAAGACGGCGGAAGTCATCTCCATCATGAAGGGCATGCAGTAGGCGTGGAATGTAAGGTTTCCATTTTTTCTGGTGAAGGATACGGATAACACTTGATTGGCTCACTTCCAACTCTGCAGATAAACGGCGAGTTGACTTTTGCGGACTTTGTTCCAGTCTCCTGATGGCTTCTTCAGCCTTAGCTACATTCGTTGCCGTTTTCGGACGACCGGACTTCTTTGCAGTGGCTACCGACCCTGTTGCTTCAAATTTCTCGACAATCAATCGTATGTTTCTTCCCTGGGGTGGGTTAATATCGAATTCCTGTGCCAAACGGCGTGCCGCCATCGTTGGTTGTTCATTACATTTGTAGTAATGTTTCACGGCCGCAATGCGTTGATTCATTGAAAGGTAATTCATGGTTCAATTTGGTGCAAATTCAGTAACTTTCCAAACTCTCAGCAACAACCTGCGAAACAAAAACAAAAATAAATAAACTAAGAAAATTAATAATCTGCAAGACTATTAACAACATGACTTCCCAGAAAGAATCTGACAGCCGAAAAAACAGAAATCGGGCGCTACTTTTGACTCACCCTTATATGGGCGATATTTGTATTTTAATGCATTAGAAAAAGGCGTAATGAATTCTACTTTTAATTATAATTTTAAAAAGTGTAAAAAATATTTGCTTTTGCGTTCAGCTTTGAGCCGAAATTTAATCTGCGGCTAAGTTCAAAAATTTACCAAATGAGTTCTTTTTATGCACTTTCCTACTGGTGCTGCAACCATTACAGACTAAATATTTTTACGGCTTTCAAAAAGTCTTCGAGTTGTCAATTTTCTTTTATATCAGAAATTCATTTAGCCCACGATGAACGAGGATCATGCTGAAAGAAAACGACGTTTAGCAACAGAAAGAAAACAACGATGGAGAGAGCGTCAAACACAAGAACAAACTCAATCTCGACGTTCTTCTGATGCTCACTCATGTTCGGATTATAGCAAATAATTTCATACGAAAGATTTTTGATCGGAATATTTTAAGCCAGTGAAAGCCTAATATTTACTTTAAGTTCACGAGGCACTTAGATTTTAAATGCAACTTCACAAATTTTAACTCGCTGATTTTGGATGTGAAACTAAAAAATTTTGTCTTCGTTATTTTCTAAATTTATTGACCGACTTGCTTTTTCTCGATTTAAAAAATGTGTATGAAATTTTGTACAAGCGTCGTCTGATTTGATATACGTTGGTAGCCTTTGGATGTACCCTCGATTGGACAAAGCGAGTTAAATACTGTAGATCAACCAACCAACTTGACTTATCTATACTATAAAAAGACAGTTCTGTCTGTCTGTAGACACCATGTATTTACTATTAAACGATTCTGAACAGAAATAAATGTGCTTTGCTTTGTTTCAACTTTTTACTGTATCGCGTTAAGATTTTCATTGCTGCATTCTTTTCTATAGTTTTATTGACCAAATAATTGGACCTTCAATAATTGGGGGGGGGGGGGGGGGGGGTTCAAGTATTCAGACAATAAAACTATTGAAAAGAACCAGCAATGAAAAGCTTGAGCTTCACATCCAACCCATTGTATCAAGATTTGTGAAGCTTAAGATTTTTATGGCTGCATTCTTTTCTATAGTTTTATTGACTGAATAATTGACTCCCCGGTAACTGGGGGGGCCTGCGGCTCCCGAATTATTGAGGCCAAAGGCCCCAGCACCACGGGCGTAGCTAAATGGGCCCGTAGGGCCCACTTTAGCTAGTTATTAATAAACGAATAACGAATCATTTATATACAAAATAAAAAATTACCTTCAAGTGTGTATATAGATTTGTAATCGAATTCGTCGCAGCAGAAACCACGTGATTACACAACATGCATGTACACTTAACTTTAGTCCCGTCTTTACTTTTAATTTTAAAATATTTACCATCAAAAAGTGGGTGCAATGTGTTCTTTTCTGATGATTCACCTGTATTAATACTAGAGCTAGAGCCACTGGACGACGTCGACGCCATAGTTTCGGATAACTACCTGTAGTACCGGGTACTTGTAGCTTGAAAGACTATAACACAACCACTACCACACACGAAAGTATATGGTTGAGGACTGAGCCCTCGCTGAGGCAGAGGGTGTGCACCATCACGTGATCATGTTTGATCACGTGATGGTGCACTCCCTCTGCCTCTACATATCACTTATACTGATCATATCATTGCATGTTGAGAACTGCAATGCTGTGATCGGTATGCATTGTGCTGCTGTGCATCGGTAAAATCGGCAGAAAGAGCAAAGTTATTCACATGTATTTACTATTTGTATTTAAATACTGTATAATGTATTTAAATACAGTATTTAAATACTTGAAAATTAATGGATTTAAAAATACATTGGTAAATACACGAATGTATTTAAATATGTATTTAAATACTGCCCATCTCTGCCTACCATACCTACCATACTTACGACTTTTATTGTAGCTCGCATAAAGAGCTCTTATATTGTGAATGGGGAGGTACGCTGTTCTTGACAGTCCTAAAATAAGTAAAGGCTTTGTGCGGTCTCTCACACTGTTTTTTAAAACATACACAGTCCTACGACGATCATCCAAACCTTATACAACTATACACACACCCATTTCCTGCTCTACCCTTCTCAGCTCTTCAGGTCCCATATCACAGTCAAATTCAAGCCTGTTGTCTGTATCTAGTTTACGTGCACGCTGTACAATCGTCGGCATCCAAATTTTTTTGGTAGCTGTATTTAACACAGTAAACATATGGGCTAAGATTATTGCTATAAAGCCACAACCACGATCGAGATTAGTGTGCCTTTTGTATATTTGGTAGCTATTAAAGTTAAGGGTATAAGGCGTGGCGTCGTGACCTACAACGCGGGTGACGTGGTCTATATCGATCGTGAAGTTCTCCAAGTTAAACTCTGTACCACTCTGGGTGGCCTGAGCGATGCGCGATAAAATGTAGTCAATATCCACGACAGCCAGACGTCTGAATGGTATCACAACCCAAAAGTCATGTCTATCTCCATCATTTGCCCCGAATGAGAGAGCTAGTCTTACTCTGGACTCGCGCCCCTCACTGCTCTGAAGGGCAAACTCTACGACACGTTCAACTATGCGTAGCAGTCCGTGTTGAACACCGTTGTTATACACGACACGCGGATCGGCCCTGACTGTATGTCGGTTTCTATTCAGGGCAGGGGTGGATGTGACGTTGCGCACAAGTTCGATTGATATGCCGTCGTCTACAGGTTGAGGCATTGCTTCTGAGACGGAGGGTACAGCTGAAGGAGGAAGTAAACGGGGATAAGGTGGGAAATATTTATTCAGGGTTGGTGCTGCTGTAAGTGTTGTACCGTAAGACGTGGAGGGCTAAGGCTCTGTCACATTTTCAGAACTGCTGCTGCCACGTGGAAGGTGTTTCATCAATGGTGTTGTTAGCATCCTCATGCTCCCTCTTTCTCCCCGAATTGGAGAGTGAGTGTGCTACTGTTGTCACTACTATGGGTTCCGGAACGCTAGTGGGTGCGATGTTGAAGGTTCAGTCTGTATCCTCAACAACAACTACACCATCATCGTCATCATCGTCATCAGCCTCACCTTTTTCCCTCTCAGCCTCACCCTTTTCCCTCTCAGCCTCACCCTTTTCCCTCTCCCTCGTTAAAATTATTAACATTGTTTAATATAATAAAACAATTAGCAACAGGAGCTCTAGGGGTGGTGATCGGGGATGAGTCTGTTGACAATAATGCCAGCTTGTGATATGCCAGTGTGGTATGCCAGCAAAAAAAAAAAAAAATTAGACTAACACGATCGTAGATGTAGCTCGTAGCGTAAACTAACCCACTTTTTGTTTTACTTTACCTACTTTTTTTTTCCCTTCTTATCCTCTCCTTACTTGCATGTCTGTAGTTTGCATGGTATGATAGTGAGTTAAGACTGTGTTTCCATGGTTTGTAAGCGTTCTTATTTTACTTCTTTTCATCTTTCACCCCTTTCCTATTCTCTCCGACTATTTTTCTGACTTGTCGGCAGTGGCCGACTGATGATGATGGTGAGCCTTTCTTTCTCTTTTTCTGAATGAATGTTAACCCATGAGTGATAGGTGATGCTACTTAATTAACCCCTTATTCTCTTCCCTTAACCCTCTACTCTTTTCTTTCTCTCGGGCTAACCTTAGAGTGGATCTTAGGGTCTTTGTTAGCCTTAGCTTCTGTAGATCTTATGTAGATCATGACGAATTTAAGGCGATAATTTATTCCGGGAACTACGATATAGTTGCTATAACTGGAACGTGGTTAAATACCGTGACGCGGGACTTGTTGGGGCACTTGATACAGCGGGTTTTAAGCTTTTTACTAATGATAGGTTACCACAGGATTGGTGGCGGCGTTTTGTTGTACGTTCGAAATTCCCTTACGGCTATCGAGATTACAATAGATTTTGCAGCAGCAATTAATGCGATATGCGGTGAAGTTAGGGCGCATAGTATTAGCTTTAATTTCGTTGTTGTTTATAGACCTCCCATTCAACCCCTCGATACCGATACTAGATTTTACACGCTTCTTACTAACTTTATTAATAATCGAGATCGTATAGTTGACGGAGACTTTAACTGCCCTAACGTTAATTACGAGACTTTTACTGGTAATGATGAGGGTTTGAGACTGATTGAGTTCATGGAAGATAATTTTTTACGACAGATGGTTACCGAACCAACGCGCGTGACAATATTTTAGACGTGGTGATGACGAACGACGAAAATATAGTCGAAGGTTTGGAAGTAGGTGAGAGTTTGGGATGTAGTGATCACTAAATTATTAGGTTTAAGCTATTGATAGAAAACAGTAAGGACAGTAACGTAATAGAAGTTCCTGATTTTCGTAGGGCTAATTTTGATAGTTTTGCGGATAAGATGAGAGTAGTGGACTGTGATAATTTATTTATGGGTAATAACGCAAATTTTCATTGGGAGTCGTTTAAAGAAAGTTTTTTGAATATCGAAATGGAGTTTATTCCGCGTAGGCCCAAGCGCGCTAGTAATCATGGTAGGCCAAAGTGGTGGTCTAGGGAAATAGGTGAGTTCATAAACGAGCGTAACAGAGCGTATAGACTTAATAAACGCAATGACACGATAGCTAACTTGAATAGATATATCGAGCTTAGACGTCAGGTTAAAAGTTCTTTTAGTAATGCTAAGCGTAATTTTGAGATACTTATAGCTGCGAATAGTAAACATAATCCAAAAAAGTGTTTTGACTACGTCAATAATCGTAAGCCGATAAAAGCTAACATACGCCTTCTAGTGGACGCTAACGGCACTTTGGCTTCCGACGCTCAGGCACTAACGGGTATTTTTAACAACTTTTTTGCGACAGTTTTTATCGTAGGAGACGTAAATAATGTCCCCGACGTGGACGATATCGTTCCATTTAGTAGCGAGACTATTTTGAATGAAATAACTGTTTACGAGGGTGAGATTGCGCATTATAACGATGAGCTAAAAGTTAGCAAGGCTCCAGGCCCTGACGCGCTTTATCCTAGACATTTGAAAGGGTGCTAGGACAACTGCCCCCCGGACAACCGCCCCCCGGACAATTTCCCCCCGACAACCGCCCCCCGGACAACTGCCCCCGTAGGACAATCGCCCCCCGGATTATTGCCCCCCATAAGTAAATAAAAATTAAATAGGAATTAAATTTATTAATATTTATAAAAAAAAACCTAACCTAACCTAACCTAGCCTAACCTAACCTAACCACCAAATATGACTTTCAAAACGACCTTTCAATAAGTATTGCCAACTGTTTAAATATAATTAATTAATCCATAGTATATATGAAATACAATAAGTCTTGCCAACTGTTTAAATAAAATTAAGTAGCTAAACTTCATAATTTTATTATAAATAAGTAAGCAATAATTGGAAAATTTTTGTTAAATATTGCTAACTTTTTAAATCTAATTTTTTTTCAGGCTACAAGCAAAATTAAGCAAGAATTGGCAATAATGTTGTTAAATATTGTTTTAGCTTGCCATTTTTTAAACGTAAATTTAATTTCTATTTAATTTTTATTTACTTATGGGGGGCAATAATCCCGGGGGCGATTGTCCTACGAGGGCAATTGTCAGGGGGGCGGTTGTCGGGGGGCAATTGTCCGGGGGGCGGTTGTCCACGGGGCAGTTGTCCGGACACCATTTGAAAGATTTGAAAGACGTTATCGTAGGTCCCTCAACAAAAATTTTAATAAGTCACTGGAAGCGGGGATTATTCTGAAGACTTCAAATTAGCTACCGTTATGCCCATGTTTAAAAAAGGCGACCGCACAGTAGCTAGCAATTATAGGCCTATTAGCTTAATGTCAATTATCGGTAAACTTTTGGAATCCGTAGTTAGGGATCGTATCGTCGATCACTTAGAAAGTTGTGATTTGATTAATAGTAGTCAGCATGGGTTTCGATGCCATAAATCTTGTTTAACTAATTTGTTAGAGTTTTATAACGAAATAGTGCGTGAATACGATAGGCTCAGAGCGGCTGACGTTATTTATTTAGACTTTAAAAAAGCGTTCGATACAGTTCCGCATAGAAGATTGATTGCGAAGGTTAAAGCGCACGGTATACGTGGTCAAGTAGCTAACTGGTTAGAGGAATGGCTTCGTGCCAGGAAACAGAGGGTCGTTGTTAATGATAGGGAATCGGGGTGGTTGGATGTAGGTAGCGGTGTCCCTCAGGGTTCAGTGTTATGCCCATTGCTATTCGTAATTTACATTAACGACATAGATGTAGCCTTGACCAGTAACGTGTCAAAATTCGCGGACGATACTAAAATAGGCGGTGGACGATAGAAATAGGCTCCAAGACGATGTAAATAGGATTATGGAGTGGACGGATAAGTGGCAGATGCAATTTAACGTAGACAAATGTAAAGTTTTGCATATAGGTTCTTGTAACAACAATTACATGTACACAATGGATGATAGACAGTTAGCGAGCGTTGACGAGAAAGTAGATTTAGGCGTACGCGTATCTAAGGATTTGAAAGTTAGGAACCAGTGCCTACAGTCTTGCGCAAAAGCTAATAGGATGTTAGGCTTCATAGCGCGTAATTTCGAATTTAAATCGAAGAATATTATATTGTCCTTTTACAAGTTTCTAGTCAGGCCTCACTTAGAATATGCCATTTAGTTTTGGTGCCTGTATTTGCGTGAGGATATTGATAGGTTAGAAAGGGTTCAACGACGCTCCACGAAACTAATTCCGTCACTTCGCAACAAGTTTTATGAAGATAGGATTAAAGAGTTAGACTTGCATTCACTCGAAACTAGGAAATTAAGGGGGAGCTTATTGAAGTTTTCAAAATCGTTAATAAAATCGATAACGTAAATTTTGACAAATTATTCTTTTTCGATAATAGCAATACTCGTACTAATGGATTTAAATTACGTCGCAGACGTTTCATTACTAACATCGCTAAAACTTTTTACGTTTAAAGTAATTGATAAATGGAATAATCTTCCCGCGTCCGTCGGGAACTCTACCAGCGTTAATATGTTTAAGAACCGTTTAGATAGGCATTTTAAAAATATTAACGTCGTTTAAAATAAAAACAATTAGCAACAGGAGCTCTTGGGGTAATGGTCCAGGTTTGAGTCTGTTGACGATTAATGCCAGCTTGTGACATGCCAGCGTATGATATGCCAGCAACAAAATTATATTAAAAAAAAATTTAGACTAACACGAACTTAGATGTAGCTCGTAACGTAAACTAACCCACTTTTTGTTATACTGTACTCTTCATAATTTTTTTTCCTCTTTTCTTATTCTCTTTACTTGCATGTCTGTAGTTTGCATGGTAAGAGAGTGTTTGAGTTAAGACTGTGTTTGCATGGTTTGTAAACGTTCTTATTTTACTTCTTTTCATCTTTCACCCCTTTCCTATTCTCTTCGACTATTTTTCCGACTTGTCGGCAGTGGCCGGCGGTTGATAGTGGTGAGTCTTTCTATTTTTCTGAATGAATATTAACCCACGAATGAAAGGTTTTGCTACTTACTTAACCCCTTATTCTCCTCTTTTAACCCCCTACTCTCTTCTTTCTCTCGGGCTAACCTTAGAGTGGATCTTAGGGTCTTTGTTAGGCTTAGCTTCTGTAGATCTGTAGATCATCTTCATCTGCAATATCTACGACGGGTACATGCCGTTGATGCAGTGCCCCATCTTCAACATCATTCACGTTCTGGGGAAGGAAAAAAACAAGATTGTAGAATATAAGATGCAATACTTAAAAGTTTATTATATTTTGTAAAGGCTCAGCTTAAGAGTGTGTCGTGTTAGAGATGGATTCTGTAAAAAAATCCAAGTTCATGAGCCCTTTTCCATGCATTATATCCGGTCCTACAAGATATGGTAAAACCGTGTTTATGCTTAAAATCATTAAAGATAAAGAACTGTTCTCAAATTCTGGAGATAAACTTATATGGTGTTATTCGACATACCAAGCCATATTCAACGAATAACCAGATGTTTTATTTCACAAATGTGCTTATGATGTTAGCTCGATAAAGGGCAATGAGCACATGGTTAGTGTAATTGACGATCTCACGTTAGAAATTAATAAAACGTTCGCCAAAACATTTACAATATTCTCCCACCATCTTAACAAAGCGTGTTCTTCATCAATCAAAACCTGTTTTTCAAGAATAGATACATGCGTGATGTGTCGCTAATAACGCAATATCTAGTCTTATTTGCACAGCGTAGAGATGTAGCGCAAATTGGGGTATTAACCAATCAAATGTTCTGAAATCACCATAAAGAGTTTTTGGAAGTTTATAAAGAAGCTACAAATCAACGTTACGGATATTTGGTGTGTGACATTCATCCGCGAAACACGTTAGGCTGCTCCAAGAACGAATATATTTCCAAACGAGGCTCAAACGGTATATATCCCAGAATGACGAAGAGGTTAAAGAAATACTGTGAATTAATAAAAATCTATCAACGACTACCATGCACTCTCCAGCGCCTGTTTGTTAAAAATATTGACCCAGACTTTTTAAAATGCATCTGCGAAATCTGTCTTAACGTTATAAAATGCAATGTACCAATGAAACCCACTCAGAATTTGCGGTTAAGTCGTTACAAGAACATAATACGTGCACTTTCCTACACTTTTGTCATAAAAGACAAAGTGTGGGAAAGAAAAAGCAAATTATTGTACAAAGAGGAGGTTCGTTCCTCCCCATCTTATTTTCAGTTTTGGGGCCTTTATTGTTTAGTATAATATAATGAAGAAAGTGGTCGTAATTCCACACGAAGTTTATGCTTCACTACAAAATACAAAGAACCCAGTAAAAACAGGCTTAAAAGAATGGAGAACGAATTAGTGAATCTGTGGGGCCGCGCAGTTAATTTTCCGCATTTATATTATTTTTATATTAGTTACCGACAAACCAATTTTGCGCGTACCAAATTGTATATATTTTATCATTGTGTAATTTTAAGAATCATATATAATCTTTATAAATAAGTATTGTACATAAATTTATATATATATATTTAATTAATTCAGCTGTATATAAAATAACAAAATCTTCTGTAAAATAACCTCAGCCAACCAAGAACTCAATAAACTCTGAAAACGACCGGCTTTTCCTTCAAGACGCCAACCCCCCAAACGACAGGGAGAGAAGAGGACACGAGAGGCCACTAAACAGCGAAAAGCCTCCTGATGAGAAAAGAGCTTTATTCTAAGAAGCTCTTCAGAAATTTCTTCAAGAGTTCGAAGATTATAAGAAGCCTGCCAAGATATCCACAGCAATAACACCATCAGCTCGAACAGGTATTAAAAAACAGTCTCCCGCATACACTGAGAAATAAAGGATTAAGTCTTTTTAACCTATTGAGTGACGACCCCGTCATACAATGGGACGATACTGTTGAGGTTATTGCTAAAGGTACAAAGGTTCAGGGTTCGAACATTATTGGTATTATTCACGAATTGGTTAGAAAGTGATATAGGCCCTCTCCAGCAGGTTGGGAGCATGTTAACCCATTAGCGCTCAGAGGTCTTTCCCGAGACTGAATAAAATCGTCTGGCGTTAGCCAGAACAAAATCAGTAAAGTGACGCTGGGTACTAATAGGTTAATAAATGTTCGCTTAAATCGAGACTAAAGCAGATAAACGTGCCAAACACGTTGATTGGTAACCATAACAAAATAAAAGAATTGGTACAAGTACCACATTCGTTACAACAACAACACACGCCTTCCCCATGTGTCCGACAGTTAAGTATGTGAGAGAAACAGTTCATCAGGTGTTGGTGATAGTGGTAGCGTGTTATCTCTATGATGAATAGGGTAAGAATCAGTGGTGTAGTGCTGTGGGAACGAGTGGGAACGGCGTTCCCTTACTTTTTTTGGTAGACAGAACGGCGTTCCCTCACTATTTCAAATAAATCCGAACTTACAAATCTGTAACGTCATGAAATTTTAATTCCCACCCCTAGAAGAAATATGAGAAAGAATCATTAACTGCTTTATTTCTTTTAGCTTCGACTGAGGCAATGCTAGCCTATAAAGATCTGGTGAAACAGTCACCACGGCGTACCAGTTGTTAACTTTTTTTTAGTTAATCATTCACGTTGTTAGCTATTTTTATTGATCGTACTGGATGTCGTATATCTAATGACACTGGAAATACTGCATCTTCAACCTTGGAATATATCCTAATATCCAGTGCATATGACCTCAAAATATCCCTGAAATTGGTCAGATCTCAAAAGATTTCCCGGGGGGCTTACAGTGCCCCCGAACCCCCAGCTGTATGGGCTCGCCGCGCTCGCCATTGTCACCCCCGCATCTGAGTAACACTTTCAAAATGCGTTCCCTCACTTCTTTATTTAGCACTACACCACTGGTAAAAATTGGTTGGCACATGTAAGAATATGATTGAGTAATTATTTATACACCACAGAAGTAAAAATTGTGTTTATAAGGGTTATTTGAACATGTGAATTTTATAATATTCACGGATGACCCTTAAAAAGATACATTAGGCTCATACAAATGCATATAAGTAATTTTAGAACTTAGCTATAGCATGTGAAGCTAATTTATTTTATATTTTAAACAGCAATGTTAAAAAAATTGGCTGTCGTTCATTTTTTTGAAGACTGCCCGTACAAAATCACTCTCTATATATGAATTGTTAAATAACACCCCTTAGTTAGGTTTGGGAAAAATTGTTTCGTTTGATGAATGAAGGAGATGTATTTTAGTACTAGGCTGTGAGGCACTTTTCCTTTATTATTTTCTTATTAAAACTCAACTCTTAGCTAGAAAAACTTAATTTTAATATTTCAGCCTAAAAGCCTACTAATGTTGAACTTCTTATTCAACTTAAACTTTCCATCTCTGTGTTTACTTGCAAAAATAAACTATCCTTATGAACTGCAAAATTAATTTGATAGTTTAAGCTAATTCTCCAAACTGTCAAGTGCCTGTTGGCCTTCATTGTTTCTAAAAATCAAACATTTTGTTGGAAATAAGTGAAACTTATGGCATGGGAACCAGAAAATGAATGTAGAAGGTTCAAACATTGCATAAAGGTTGGGAATAAGGCAAATAAAATTGTTAAAAGGGCCTATCAGCTACAAAATCATGGACTTAGCCCCAGCTGGAGCGATCAAATGACTTATAATACCAACTTTGCATTACAAAATGAGTACGTACTGGCTAACTTATCTTATGATTTTTTAAATTCTTTGAAACAAATAACAAAAGCCTCCTATACAGATGCATTAGGCCTGTTCAAAAATCAACTTTTTCTTATTTTCATAGGTTTCTGTACATTTTCCCATGCTTTTTGACCTGAAAAAGCCGAAAATCACAACTATTTTGACCTAGGATGTTGGGAAGCATTGCCGCATGGAGCTTTACATTTTCTGCCTTGAAATCGGCCAAAGCGCCAATTCCGGGGTCCCTTGAATTATGTTTTGCACTTTAACTTTTGATCTAAACAAGATAGAGCAACAAATTAGGTATCAAATGAAAGAGCATAAAATTAATAAATAATAATAAATAATAATAATAATAATAAATAATAATAATAATAATAATAATAATATACACTGGGGAACAAATTTCAACTTTTTGTCTATTGAATTAGATTTGACAGTTAGTTCTAGGTAATTTGGGTGCGCTGAGCACGAATTTTACTCGGT
This sequence comes from Bathynomus jamesi, assembly GCA_023014485.1. NCBI lineage: Eukaryota > Metazoa > Arthropoda > Malacostraca > Isopoda > Cirolanidae > Bathynomus > Bathynomus jamesi. The sequence goes on along the minus strand of JAJOZX010000828.1, from coordinate 1,209,231 downwards.
TTTGCTCTATCAGGTCCTGATTTTGCTCAACACCCCTCCTCTTTCGTCGTATTCATAAAAAGGTTTTTTTCTCAATACTCGCTAAGTCTTTTTGCAGTTACACATTATGCAACTAGGTTTTTATCTAGGTATTTGTACCTATTGTTATGGTATTGTTGTATTATGTATATTTTTATATGTAACACCCTAAAAATATTTTTAATTTTGTCATTTTTAACCCATTTTAATATTAGTAAATTAAGCTAAAAATATCATAGAATTCTAAAATTTTCTCGAGCGTTCCTGTTCTCTGTAGAGTATTCTAGAGGGACAACTAAAATATATAAAAGCGACTCGTTTCCAGAGTTAATCAGTCAATTCAATCAGTCAGTCAGTTGAGTTAGTTAATTAAGTTTGGGCATTAACATAATTTTGAATTGGCATATGATTTAGTGAGTAATTTTGTCATCGTGATTTAATATAGTTGATTTAATTAGACGTAATTTATATTGTACCTACTCATCCGTGTTTCTAGTTTAATTTCATAGATTGTAAGTACCTATTTCATAATAAGTACCTATTTAAACTAATTTTTGTGTTTATATTTCAGATTTTCTTAAATTTATATGAATTAAGGGCTTTAAATACCTTTACAAATTGGCAGAACAATCAAGCAATATGTCATCAAGCACTAGAAAGTTCAAATGCAAAAACAACCCTGATTCCTTCTGTTATATATGTGGAAATTTTACACTTCCACATCAACGAGCAAATATAACTGACTTCGTAAAAAGAGCTTACTTAGCTTATTTTGGCATAAAACTGGGGGACCAAGATAAATCGTGGGCTCCACATAAAGCCTGCACTATATGCATTGAAAGACTGCGACATTGGACGAAGGGTTCGGATTCAAAAATACCTTTTGGAGTTCCGATGGTAAGTTTATGATTTCATAAAACTACGTAATTTAATCACTAGTATACTGTAACTTACCTAAATGTAATTGTAACTTAGGTACATAAACAAAAATTTACAGAAAATGTTTATAAGAATCTCAAATATTGCATAAGGTTGAAACACATAGAAATGTTAAATGTTTGGGTGATAACTTTTGATAAAATTCATAAAAACAAGTCTCTCGTCGCTTTTGTTAACGCTTTACAATTTTTTTTCCATATCAGGTGTGGCGAGAGCCTACTAACCACGAGACCGATTGCTACCTTTGCTTTGTCAAGACTTCGGGCTTCACTAAGAAAAATAAACATTGTATCGAGTACCCAAATTTCGACACCGCGATACGACCTGTGCTACATTCAAATGAGATCCCCATTCCAAAATTTAAGGGTCTGCCAACTCAAGAATTAGTTGAAGATGTTCCTGAAAATATTGTTATGCACTTTGAGGAGTCAGACACCGATTTTGACCCCAGCGTATTTGAAAGTCAAAACGATCCGCAAAAGTTTAACCAGGCCGAGTTGAATGATCTTGTAAGGGATCTAAATTTGCCAAAAAAGGCTGCGGAAATTTTAGCTTCAAGACTTAAAGAGAAAAACTTGCTTACTTCAAACACATACATTTCATTTTACAGAAAAAGAGAAGAAGAACTTGTTAAATATTTTAGAACAGAGGATAGTTTAGTATATTGCTGCGACATAGTTGGTTTGTTAAAGAAGATGGGGGTTGAGTCTTACGATGCAAATGATTGGCGCTTGTTTTTAGACAGTTCGAAAAGAAGTCTTAAGTGTGTGTTGTTGCATAATGGCAATCTATACGGCTCGATACCGATTGGGCACTCAACAAAATTAAAAGAAAAGTATGAACATATAGAAAAGGTTTTAAATCTTATCAAATATAGGAGCACGAGTGGATCATGTGTGTTGACTTAAAAATGGTTAATTTTCTGCTAGGACAACAAGGAGGGTATACTAAATATCCCTGCTTCCTTTGCTTATGGGACAGCAGAGCCAAGGAAGAACATTATTTCAAACAAATCTGGCCAGCACGAACATCACTTACTGTCGGAGAAAAAAACGTAATTAATCCACCTTTAGTGAGCAGAGATAAAATCATATTTCCTCCTCTGCATATAAAACTAGGCCTCATTAAACAATATGTAAAAGCTTTAGATACGAACGGCGAGTGTTTCAAATACATAACTTCAAAATTTCCAAGTTTAAGTTATGAAAAAATCAAGGCGGGAATTTTCGACGGTCCACAAATAAGAACAATGATTAAAGACAGCAATTTTCCTAATGTCATGAATGAACGCGAAAAAAATGGCTGGTTCTCATTCGTGGACTTGATAGAAAACTTTTTAGGCAATTATAGGGCAGATAACTACGAAGAAATCGTAAAAAAACTTTTAAGGGACTACAAAGAGTTAGGTTGCAATATGAGCATAAAAATGCATTTTTTGAATAGCCATCTTGACCAATTTCCAAGTAATTTAGGTGATGTAAGTGACGAACAAGGGGAGAGATTCCACCAAGATATCAAAATTATGGAGGAACGGTACCAAGGCCGCTGGGATTCCCACATGATGGCTGATTACTGCTGGTGCTTGAAAAGAGACCTGCCATCAACAAGCAAATACGCTAGAAAGTCTTACAAAAGAAAATTTTTGCCACAGTGAAAGCTTCATATCTGTTTGTTTTTTTATTTTAAGTCATTTCTATCGTTATAATGTAATTTTACTGTAGTTTGAACTGCTTGTATTCATGAAACTTGAAAAAAAAATTTAACACATGACTTAATTTTTTAGTCCTAATTTGAAAAATCTGGAAAATGGCACATAGGCTGTCGACAAGAATCAGGACCTGATAGAGCCAAACCGAGTTGAAATTCGTATTCAGCGCACCCAAATTACCTAGAATCAAGTGTCAGATATCATTCAATAAAATACGTGTTGCCCAGTGTTATCTATCATTTTTCAGGAAACAACAGAAACTCAATCAGAATCTAGAAAACCATCTACAAGTTACAACTTCACAATGGCATTAAGCAAGGAGCTGAGGGAGCTCCGTGGGCGCACAGTTGATATCTCAGAACCTCCACGTACTGTCCACAGGCAGGTGTCAACTGGGCCATCTACCAGATCTCTCACTGAAACTTTCCTGGTTGGATACCCTTCAGCTTTTATCAGTGGTTCCCAGCTTCCCACCAACAGACAGGCGTTCCAGTATTTCCTTAATCTTCAGAATTTACCGGAAAATGCAGGGAGGCCCATGGTTCAAGACCTTGCATATGAAACAGTTGAATCTATCATCCCATTCTGGCAGATGGCTAGGATCAAGACAATGACCAAGTACAACGCAATGAAGCTCTTCATGAAACTACATGAGAAACATCGTGCTCTGGTGAAAAGCAAAGGAAGAGCAAGTAACCCTGGAGGAAAAAGAGGAGCATTTGTGCTGGAATTAGACAGCCTGTTCGATATAGGAGCTCCAGATGCAATCCAGGAAATACAGAACAGACTGTTATCCAGAGAGAAGAAAGATGAGGATATCAGGTTCTACGAAGACCAAAAGACTGAGAGGAAAGGTCATATGTCTGGTCATGACAAGATTTTTGAGACAAGATCCCTGCAGCAAGCAGCGAGGAATGAAAGACTGCAGCATAGACAAGAACAAGGTAAAACTAATTACTTTGAACGTTACAAAAAGTTTTAAGTTTTACTCCATTGCGATATTTAGCATGTACTTAACAATTACTGTCTTAACATGTACTATTTTACAGCTGCAGCAGAACAAGAGGCAGTTGTTCATGTGGATGACATTACCTGGGGTGACTCAACTGACAACGACGCTAACACAGAGGACATGGATTACCATCAGCCTCGTCCTGGATGTTCTCACCATCAAGACACTGTGACTAGTGTGACTTTGACGTTTCCAAGGAAGGTCATGGAATGTGATGTCATCTGCAATACAGCTGATCGTCTTGGTTTATCAGACAATCAAGTTACTGCCATGGTTTCTGCCACCTTGAAAGCTGGAGGGGCTGATCTGGATAACTTCGTCATCTCAACCTCAACAACACGTCGCAACAGAATGCTGTCCAGGTATAATATCAGCCAGAGTCACATGTCCAAGTTTTGTGAAAACCCCCACAGTACGCTGCCTTACACTGGGATGGAAAGTTGCTCAAAGATGTCTTGGGCAGTGAACCTGGAAGTACCTCAGAGACTTTAGCTGTGCTAGTGTCTGGTCCACCTTCATACACTGAAGGAAAGTTATTGGGAGTACCTGTCATCGACAATTCTTCTGGCACAGCTCAGGCTGAGGCTTCAATGGATTTACTGGAGACATGGGAACTTACGGATAATGTTACTGCCCTTGTTTTTGACACTACATCCAGTAACAGTGGAGTTCACAGAGGAGCTGCCAAACTGCTAGAGAAAATGCTGAACAAAAGGTGTTTTATCTGGCCTGTCGACATCACATCCTGGAAATCCTAGTAGGAGCAGTTTGGGAGAAGCTGTTTGGGAAGGTGAAGGGGCCAGATAATCCCTGGTTTGAGCATCTGAAGGATGTTTGGACGGACTTGTCCAAGGAAAACCCAAAGATGCTGGCTATCAACAGCAAATGGCTGAAGGAAAAGAAAAGAACAGTGAAGAAATACTCCAAGACATTCTAACAGCAGAAAGGCTTCCAAGAGCCGACTACAGGGAAATGGCTGAACTGACAGTCATTGTTCTTGGAGGAACGCCTCCTCGAGGTATTCACTGGAGTCGACCAGGCGCCATTCATCAGGCCAGATGGATGGCCAGAAACCTGTACTCCATGAAAATGCTGATGTTTGCAGATCAACTTGAGTACGACGAAGACACTGTATCAAAGCTGGAAAGACTCAACACCTTCCTTGCGCTGTTCTACACTCCTGTATGGATGATGTCAATGTCTGCTGCAGATGCTCCCGTGAATGATCTAAGTCTAATCCAGGACATGTTGAAGTACAAGAAAACTGACCCAGAGCTTGCTGATGCAGTACTTAATAAGATGGAAAACCACAAATGGTACCTGACGCAGGAAGTCGTGCCATTTGCCCTGTTCAGCAGTAGATTGAGTGACACATTGAAGCACGACATTGCTGCCCAGTTACATGCCACTGAGAAGCCAGACAGCTTCAGAACAGGAAAGCCTCTATTCCAGAGAGTCACAGCTAAGACCACCCTGGTTGATCTCATTGGCCCAGAATCACATTTCCTGCTGGACACACTGAACATTGGATCCGAGTGGCTTCTGGAACCTGTCACGTCTTGGCCACAGAATGAGGACTACAGAAAAGCGTTGGACTATGTTAAGAATCTGAAAGCGGTGAATGACATTGCTGAACGTGGTGTCAAGATGATGAGCGACTTTGCAAATGTCATAACAACAGATGCCAAGCAAAGGGACTATCTCCTTCAAGCTGTGGAGTTCAACAGACGCCGCTTTGACAGCTTCAAGAAACAAACTCTCAACAACTGACTGTGTAAATGTCATTATGAAATTAATCATCATGTAATGCTTTCACTTCTTGATCGATTAGACTTGTGACAAAATGTTAATCTCAAATTTGTGTCATGAATAAGGCGCCTTGTCTGCCTTGAGTGTGAGAAAACGAATTTTGTGATATTTCTGAAATCTTTGTATGTACCAATGTGCCATTTCTTGTTCCAAGACTATCATAATTGTATAAATTACAAAGAGGATTAAAAACACTTTAATTTGGTGCCTATTTTGTTGCTCTATCTTGTTTAGATAAAAAGTTATAGTGCAAAACATGATTCAAGGGACCCCGGAACTGGTGCTTTTGGCCGATTTCAAGGCAGAAAACTTAAAGCTCCATGCGGCAATGCTTCCCAACAACCTAGGTCAAAATGGTTGTGATTTTCGGCCTTTTCAGGTCAAAAAGCATGGGAAAAAGTACAGAAACCTATGAAAATAAGAAAAAGTTGATTTTTGAACAGGGCTACAGATGCATTAATAGTTACTTGGGAATATGTAGTAGCCTTGTATTTTTATTTAAATATATTGTTTTTTAGGCCTACTCACCAAAGACAAGATATGCTTGAAGTTGTTTAATGCAGAGCTATCACCTGAGAAGAATGGGACACTGGGAAAGATTGAAGGAACTGGGTATGTTTAGTTTTGAGATACATGGAGAAAGATTTTATCATCATAATTATTAGTAAACAGATAGTAAATAGTGTATATTCTCAGCTTAAGCTGTGTAGGCTGCTTTAATATAGTAAATAGTTTTGATTAAGTAACATAAGCCTAAAGTTCACCTTTAGGATGGTGTAGCAAACCTTATCTATTGCTAGAAAAGTCCAACATAAATTAATTCATAATTGAGCTACTGCTGTTACTTCAGCAATCTTCAGCAGAAATTTTCGGTACTTACGTATTATCGGGACTACCAAACTGTTTATTATGTATTTTTACCCTCGTCATTTTCGTTTAAACTAACGAAAATATCACAACTTAACCTAACCAATCATCAAGGGCGTATAGTTGACCTAACCGGGCATTCAGTTAATCTAACCAGGCATTCAGTTGACCTAACCGGGCATTCAATTCATTTTCCGTTTTATTTTGTTTTTCATAGCTAACCTAACCTAAAATCTTTCCTTTTTTCAGATCTTTAGAAATTTTCAACCATGAAAATATGGTTGGTGTGAGTGCCTAATACGAAAAGATCAAAAGATATTTAGGTGAAATAACCAATATTAACGTGTTAGGTCAACTGAATGCCCGGTTAGGTCAACTGAATGCCCGGTTAGGTCAACTGAATGCCCGGTTAGGTCAACTGAATGTCCGGTTAGGTTTGGTAGTCTCGATAATATGTAAATACCAAATTTTCTTATGCTATTTCTACCAAAATCATATAGCCTAGTGTAATACAGTATAATTCTACATTGCTGGGAACAATGTCAGTAGTATGATTAGGTCCTTTAGAATAGGCTCTTCCTGTTGCAGATGTTTTGAGCTTATGATATTTTATAACAAAATGATTAGTTTGCCTCAGATGAAGCAAATGAGCGGAAAGGTTGTTCTATAAAGAAGTCACACATGATTCAGCATGAAGAGAAAGTTGAGGAAAGTATTTAATTAATACAGAAGTTTATCACTCTACAGGAGACAATGGAAAACTGCGTAAAGACTCTTAAAAACAATATTATTAGTGATGTTCTGAGAATGTAAACATGGAGACGTTAATTATTTCAACCTGTCAAATATCGTACTGTAAATTAGAGATTTTTTGTGCAACAGTAAAATTCAATGTAAATTTTTTTATTGTAAATAGATTTTTAAAATCTATCAATAACTACAAACTTAGAGTGTAGTTATAGGCATACTGTTTTTTGTTTTATTGTCTTAAGAGACAAAGGAGCTATTGAGAAAAGAAACTTACTAAAGATCTAGATTGCAGGATTTACATAATATATATATATATATATATATATATATATATATATTATATATATACACACTATAGTAAAGGTAGACCTTAAACTTCTATTTATCTTAGTAAACAATATATATGTAAATATGAGATAGTGCCTAAGTAATGAAAAAATTTTATTATTAGAGATTTGTTTTGTATTTTTTGACAGTAAAGGTTGTAAGGATGGACCTTTTTATAAGGAGATAACAGAAGAGGCAATTTCCTTGGAAAGTAGATAAACAAGAAACCTTCAAAATTTTAAGTAGTTTTAGCCACAGACTATCGTGAAACTGTAATTGTATTTGTAAATATGAATAACTAAGAATCTGTAATTCAAAAGAACATATTCTTTTATGTATCTAAATGAATTAAAATGTCTAATCTTATACATGCTAAAGTACTAGTTACTCCACTTACAAATAAAGAAAATTCTTATAAACAGTATAAAGCTTTGGACAGGCTAGTTGTCTGGATTACTAAATAACAGACGACATTCAGTGTTCAAAATGTAAAGTCATACATTTTAGTAACTGTAATACTGTATACAGATATACGACGCATTTATTATAAGAATTATAAGGAATTGTGAACTCTCATCAATTTAGAGAAGTGTTAATTAAAGTAATGTGAATTAATAAGATAAATCTGTAGAAAATAAAAATGTTACCCTCCCCCGCAAAATCCGATATACAGTTTTCTTTAATTGTGTACATAAAGAATGGGATTTTAGTACAGATGTGTTTATTTGATGTTGTTTAATTTATTATTAATTATCACTAGGCTTGGTGAGTCAGTCAATAAGGTATTAGAGGCCTTGATTAGTGAACTGAGCTCCAATATATTTTATAGATCCTAAATCTGGAAGCATTGATGTAGCAGACTGTATATTCGTTATTCAAAATTAATCACTGGCGGTACACGTGTGATTATAAAGGTTGGACTGTACTTTTGATGGTAAAAACACGACAATTATAAATTACTATCGCACCTGACAATGTTAATCACCCCGTGCGCGAAAAGTACGATAATTAAAAGGTAAATCACCAGTGACTGTAACTCCTAAATCTTTTTCCTGCTCTACGCTTGCTAACTCCTTCCCTGACATACTATACGCAAAATTTCCGTTACGCGAACCTATATGTAAAATTTTGCACTTATCGACGTTAAATCTCATTTGCCATGTGACTGACCAATCAACGATTTTATTCAGATCTTCCTGGATTTTACCTCTATCTTCGTCATTAATCGCCCTACCACTCAACTTCGTGTCATCCGCAAACTTTGAAACTGTACTGACTAGGCCGACATCTAAATCGTTAATATATATAAGAAAAAGCAAGGGGCCCAATACAGAACCCTGAGGAACGCCGCTCGCTACATTACCCAAGACAACTCCTCTCCATCAACGACCACCCTCTGTTTCCTACCTCGCAACCACTCTTCTATCCAATTTATTACTACACCCCTGATTCCATGAGCCTTAGTTTTTTTCAATGATTCGTTTGTGCGGTACAGTGTCAAACGCTTTTTGAAAATCTAAATACTCTACATCAACCGCTCGATGACTATCGTAAATTTCAACCACGCTTTGAAAAAATTCTAAAAGATTAGTTAAGCAAGATTTGTTTCGCCTAAAACCGTGCTGCGTATTTCTAATCAAGTTATGCAATTCTAAGTATTCGACTATACGATCCCTAATTACTGATTCCAGTAGCTTACCTACAACAGACGTTAAACTGATTGGTCTATAATTTCCCGCCGCACCTTTATCGCCTTTCTTAAAGATAGGTGTTGCATTTGCTAACCTGAAATTCCTTTAGTTGTATGGGATATATGGAATCTTGCCCCGGTGATTTACACATTTTCATTTTATCAATAGAGCGCATTACCTCCCCTTCACTAACCACAATATTATCCAAAGTATTACCATTATCAAAAGGTATTTGTCTATGACCGTAGGGATATTCGTTACATCTTCTATAGTAAAAACTGACGTAAAAACTTCGTTTAGCAAGGTAGCCATTTGCTTGTTTTCAGAAACTAACTCCCCGTTAAAATTTTTCAACGGCCCCAATACACTTTTTACTGGATTCCTATTGTTGACGTATTGAAAGAATCGCTTGGGGTTTACTTTGCCGTCACGAGCTATGGAGATTTCAAATTCGCGCTTGGACTTTTTTATTACACTTTTCGCTTCACGCCTTAGAGATATGTAGTTGTTTCGTAACCACAAATTGTCTTTATCGCACTTATGTAGCCTATAAGCCCTATCTCTCCTCTTTTTAATATCTCCTACTCGCACGCTTAATTTTGTACTGTACACATTCCTCATTTATAGTCCTAAATACTGTTTCAAACAATTCCCACATTATGTTTGCGTTGGAGATCCTCATTACGTTTTTCCAATTGACGTGTCACAATTCATTTCGAAATTTACAAAAGTCTGCGTCCTGAGAGTTAGGAATTTTAGTCGAGTTAGCTGGTTTCGAGTGACTTACTAAGAGGACAAACTCTACCATATTGTAATCGCTATTGCTTAACGGTTCTGTTCAGTGGTGTAGTGCTGTGGGAACGCGTGGGAACGGCGTTCCCTTACTTTTTTTGATAGACGGAACGGCGTTCCCTCACTATTTCAAATAAATCCGAACTTACAAATCTCTAACGTCATGAAATTTTAATTCCCACCCCTAGGAGAAATATGAGAAAGAATCATTAACTCTTTCATTTCTTTTAGCTTCGACTGAGGCAATGCTAGCCTATAAAGATCTGGTGAAACAGTCACCACGGCGTACCAGTTGTTAACTTTTTTTTAGTTAATCATTCCATTTGTTAGCTACTTTTATTGATCGTACTGGATGTCGTATATCTAATGACACTGGAAATACTGCATCTTCAACCTTGAAATATATCCTAATATCCAGTGCATATGACCTCAAAATATCCCTGAAATTGGTCAGATTTCAAAAGATTTCCCGGGGGGCTTACAGTGCCCCCGGACCCCCAGCTGTATGAGCTCGCCGCGCTCGCCATTGTCCCCCCCCCCGCATCTGAGTAACACTTTCAAAATGCGTTCCCTCACTTCTTCATTTAGCACTACACCACTGGTTCTATTACTTGAAGATCCGTGATTAACCTATCATCCGTAGTTATTACTAAATCTAAAATACTGTCCAACCTCGTAGGTTCCCCAACCTTTTGAATAAGAAAGCTATGCTCGAGAAAATTAACTAAACGATTACCTTCCGCTTCTCCCTGCATTGTATCGTAATTCACGTTGGCGCAATTAAAGTCACCCATAACTAAAGCCTGCTCACTATCTATTGTTCTCTTTAGTTCAAGATATAACGTTTCGTCCGTATCAGCTGTTTGATTAGGAGGCCTATATATAACCGCAACAAGAAGTTTGAAATCGTTCAATTTAAGTTCTGCTATAGTCGAATCTATAGGCTCTGGAATTCTGTGCTTTACTTCTATAACGTTCGCAATATTATCTTCATATACAACATAACACCGCCTCCTCGCCTACCTATTCTGTTTTTAACGAAAAGTCTACATATAACCTCTAATTTGACACTCCTCTACAAAGTCACGTGTTTCAGTGCTAAGCCACGATTCATTTATCGCAATTAAATCATAGTCTTTACAAGCAATTAAAGAAAAAAATTCGTTTATTTTATTTCGTAGGCTACGAGCATTTAAGGATAGAACCTTCAAATTGTTTGTTCTTCCGATACCTTCGCGAGTGCAAGGGAAATTTGAGGAAATTACGTCGGGACCGTTCGAGTTACGGCAGCCTGAAAAGAAGAGACAGTATTTTGAAATAGTCTACCTAAACGCGCAGCTCCAACGTCATTAAGATGAAGTCCATCTCCGAGGAACAAGTCCCTCCTGCCGTAGAAACTGTTCCAAAAATTCGCAAAATGCACTCCTTCCTGTTGGCAAAGAAACTTTAAGTTATTGTTGATATAGGTCGCCTTGCTGTAGAAATCGCTACGTTGGATAATTCGAGGAAGTATACCTGTTAAAACAATCTTATTAGTTTTTTCCTTTAGTCGCTCGAGTAATTCCCTGTACCTAGCCAGTAGCTCTTCCGATCTAGAATTTAAAACGTTATTAGTCCCGACATGAATAACATAAGTTGTGTCCTCAGAGGTTCCGTCTGTAAAATGGTCAACAATATTAGTTATAGCCTACGACGAGGGTTTTTCCCACAGAGTTTCTCGAGCTGCCCTTGAACAATGGAATCGCCATCGAGTCGTATTTCCGGTTCATCATCATCTTCGAAACCTAAAACAGAAAACTTATTGTTTGTTATTACTGGTAGACAAGTCTTAGGTTTTCTCGATGGGGCTCCATTACGCACTTGAACGAAGGGTTGAGAACTAGGGGAAGAGAGAGGGCTATTAGTACTATTTATATTATTAGTAGAAACTGAGGCAGGAGGGGTCGTAACTGAAGTCTCAATGGATTCTAATTTTGCCGTCAGGAGCATCACCCTTTCTTCAAGCCTCACTCTGGCCTCCCTCTCACGTTCTAACTCGTTCCTCAGCACTTCCATGCTTGAGCACCACCTGCAGACTAACTGTTCATTATTATTAGCCAAAGTAAACGCATAAGCGGCAAATTTCCCTTTAAAGCGACTGCAAGTACTTGACGGGGGTGCCATGCTATTAATTAATTAAAAAACCAAAAAAAAACCAGCGTTTGGAAATTAATAAATTACAACGTAGGTCCACCGGGTGCTTATTGTGCCGTCACCTACGCAAGCCGCAAAAATGTCCTTGAAACGCAGAAAAAGGTTCTTGTAACACAAATTTATACTAAATGAATATATACTTAATTAAGCTACCGACGAAGGATCTGTAAAAGAAAAAGTATTAATAAAACTTATCTGTCCGCTATTCGACCGACGTTTTTCTTTCCATTTTTTCCTTTTTCCCACGGAGGGTGACCGTACTCTACTTGATGACCCGTAGCAAGGCAAAATGAACCTTATTAAACCTCATTTTCTAATAGATTCGAAAAACAAACAAGGCAAGCCTTGGTTTAATCAAATAATATAGTAATGAATAAAGTCAATAAATGAAATATATTCGTTCATGAATGATTAGTAACACGAGGTAATCTAGTTAAGAATGCACCAAACACTATTTTTTTAAAGACGCTTCAACGAAAACCACTTATTCAATTGGTAATACTGGACACTCGATAAAACACGTCTGTTCACAAGGAAAGACTGATCACTTCTGATTAATATTATATATATATATATACAAATCTGTACGCCTCACTGATAATCCTTTAATTTTTAATTTTTATTTTTACTTCTCTGTTTATTGCATATATATATATATATATATATATATATATGTATGTATATGTATATATAGATATGTATGTATATATGTGTGTGTGTGTGTGTATGTATGTATGTATGTTATTTATTTTTCTTTTTTTTTCTTTCTGTAACCTATATATAGGCTGTTACCCTTTTATGTACTTCAGTGTTCCTGAGGATGTCATTAGACGAAAGCGCTTGAGCACCATTTTGTGTTTCCTTTCCTTCGTGGTTTTATTCATCATAAATATTTTTCACGTGTTACTTTCGTGAAATAATTTTCATATATATATATATATTAGGGTGGGGTGAAACGCAATTCTTTGTGGAATATTTATTTGCTTCACCTATAATTTGCTGTATCGGGTTCTATAGATGACATAAAGCGATATAAAAGAAAAATTAATTTTGCCCTACTAGCGCATTTTTGAGAAAAAAAATGGCCGCTAGTCAAACATATAAATGCTTATAACTTGAAAAATATGCATCCAATTAAAAGACACTATAGAATAAAAATGATTCAAAATAAAAGCATACATTAGAAAATGCCCTTTTATAAATTATTTTCTCAATTTTAAATTTTATCAAAATTTACCTCGGTAAATATCACAAATAAATCACTTTTTTCTAAATAAATGAAAAAATTTTAGATGACCGAAGTATATTACTTTGATAATAGTTAATAACCTTATATAATTTTGAATATTCAAAATATAATCTACAACAACACTAATCAACGAGAGAAATTATTGACATTTTATTACCACAATTGCAGAAACATATAATCAATACACTTCTAAAAAGATCCCTTTTGAAAAATCGTGAAGTGTTTGCTTTTATGAAATTTTGGTGAATTATTTCAGTCTCTAATTGAAAGCTAATTGTCAAAATAAATCCATCACGGGATTCTTCTGAATATACAGATGAGGCCGCATCGGTGACAAGTTTTATCGCCCTCTCGACACTTTGTGAATGAAGTGGATAATTGGGTAGCCACAGTTTTTTAACCCTAAGTGCATTGAGTTTAATATTTGTGAGCGCCATAGTGAGGGGAGGTTCAGTCAGCATTTCTTTTGACCAGTAAATAATATCATCCCATGCGTTTGCGTTGAAATTTATCTCAGGAACCTTAAATTCTCTGATTTTGGACACATTTTTCGTCTTTGTTCTAATGTTCATGATGAAATCAATTGCTCTGTTTCATTTTTGTTCTGATGTATCTGATAACATTGCTCTCAGAACATTTTCGCAATGAGCAAAATATGCGTTTCTAGCAATGTAAGGCTTCACTACATTCTGAACATCCTTTGGAAGAAGATGAAATCTTTTAATTGCTCCAAATATGTGATGTGGTCCATTCCATATATATGGTCTACTCTTGATATCGAACCAGCTTGGTCCAAAATCTGTAACAATGAAGAAAATTATTGAATAAAGAGCCAATGAAGGAGTTTTCTCTGCAGTGTATAGGCGGCAGACACGATTTGCTAATGTCAGCCATCGAGAATGGTTCAGTGGTCCGGGTTTTGTATTTTCCAAATCTTTTTGGACATTCCCACTTCTTAAGCCACAATAACTTTGTACAAATACTGTTGATCTTGGCTAAGATCATCGATAACCTCTTCTGATATGATTGTTAAATCAATGCCATCTCTAATTGGTTTGAAATTGACTGCAGGCATTTTTTCACATTTTTCCAGTGAAACATGTTGGACCTTTAGTTTTACCATCAAAATGTTCAAATAAGTGTCGAAGGGGAAGTTCATTTGTATGCAGCATACAAATGCTCCATTGTAACGGTTTCTTTAGTTTTTCTTCTACGAGGTGGATGATCCCACCCTTGGCACCTGTGTTGGTATTTGTACTGTCACATCCTATGAGACGAATGCTCTCATTAATAGCTGACTCTTGAAAGAAGGAAAACAAACTATCAGCTACATCTTGAGCTTTACCAGAAGAAGGAACTACATGAGTTAAACATTCATTTCCTGGCTCAGACACCAAAACATAGTGTTCCTCTCTAATGGAGTCTCTGTACCATTTGTTTCCTTTCTTCACCTTCACCAAAGTTTTGTCCTTTCTTCCGTCAAAAAATATAGCAGATATGACAGCAGGATTAGCTTTACTCTCCATCACCAAACTTTTTCTCATTTTCTCTCTTTCCCGTCGGATTTTGTTCTTGTCAATCAAAAGCGTACTATCTTCTTTAGTGATTGCTCCATAATGAACTAAAGCAGCTGAAGCCAAAGCAGCTGTTGCTCGATCTGAAATTCCAAACCTATCGGCTTCCATCACTACAGTAAGCAATGGAAGTCTCATTTGACCTTGTATGGCAACTGACTCATAGTCTGATTCACTCTGATGTGGGTCTAATTCATATTGTGTGGAAGTACTCTCTACATCTGAAAAACACTCTATTTCGGTTAAAATATGAGAGTCCTTCATTTCTCTTCTTACTTTAACCATTCCTTCTTCTGTCCGCAATTTCCTAGACTGCATTTTTTTAATTCTTTTTGTCATGACTTTATCAACGCCCCCTATTTTCATTGTACGCGTCGATCGCTGATCCTGTAAAAACAGAAGCTCTTCTTTTGGTACCTTCAGTTCTCTTCGACAGGTGCATCTTATGTGAACATCTTCGCAGCTCTCAGGACAGCCAAAGTTTTGATGGGAGATAAAAAGGCATTTACAGGCACTGATATCGAATAATTCTTCCAAGGTGTCATTAAAATTTTCTCTCATTTTGACATTACTTTTTGATCTACTAAGATCGTTTGCTTTGCTGATGAACCGCTTTAATTTGATATAAACTGATTTGTCAGCTATTGCAGGAATTGAAGCTTTTCTCCAAATACAGAGTATATCTTCAGTAATTTTGTTGAAAATATCAGAGTTATGTGAAGTCATTGAAGTGGCTTCTTTTAAAAGAACATGGTATTGGCCCACCTGTTTATTTGTTGGCAATGTTGTAAGAGGAAGCTCTTGTGCGGTTCCAAATATAAAATATGGTTTTCATTGATTCCTTGTAGCTCTAATGTTTGAAGCAGAAGCCATATTTGTTACTAATTATCAGAAATTACCAATTCCAAATCCAACAAAAACCTGAAAAATAAAAAATTTCATTAAACATCTGAAACATTTATATGAGGTAGAAAATGTGAAATAAACAATTTTTGCTTCCGCAAACGTTTTTGTAAAAAGAATACTTTTCGAGTTATGAAGCGTATAATGACTTGCTGGCGGCCATTTTTTTTGGGGGGAAAATGGGTTACTTAGGATGAATTGGAAATTTTTTAATTCTCGTATTCTTTTTTATCACCCTTCAATGCACCTTATTCCCAGTAAAGCAATAGTTGAAAAAATTTTCACCCCACCCTAATATATATATATATATATATATATATATATGATACACACAGACCGTGCATGGAACAAGGAACCCTTCTAGGAAAATTAAATCCACTATAGTCCGAATAAGTAATGGTAAACCATTCAGGGAACCATTTTGAGTTCATTCCCATCATGAAACGGACATGTTATATGCCTTGAAAAGTGGACGCTCAATTTTGCTAGTTGAGGTTTAAGTTTTGGTTTTTGGCTAAAAATATAATAGTTACCCCTTTTTCTTTGATGTATTCAATCTGACGTGAAGGCAGCGAGTCTTTTGCTTATATTTAGGTTCTATGTAGCTGGGCTAGGCTGCTTTAAACCCTAGATCCTCTCCCAAAGCTGGATCCTATCTGCTTTGCAGATAGCTGGTGAGGGAAGCTATATTTTTGGGACCTCTTTGCGAGTGACCCGTTGCCTACGTCGGGCTAGCATCATGAAAAAGAAAAAACTATAGTATCTGTCATTTACCATTGCTTATTCGGACTATAGTGGATTTAATTTTCCTAGAAGAGTTCCTTGTTCCATGCACGGTCTGTGTGTATCATAAAAAACCTCAGGGAACCATTCTGAGTTCATTCCCATATATATATATATATATATATACACACAGGGTGTTTCAGAAGGAAAGGTCAACACTTCGGGAGGTGATAGTATCGGTCATTGTGAGAAAAAAAGTTCATATGAACATGTGTCTAATTCTGAATGGTTACGGAGATAGAGCTGTTTGAATCTACAAATACAAAAGCATTGTTAATGGTAATCAAGAAAGAGAAACCAATTACTGTTTCTAACATTTAATGTTTAAACATCGACATTTTGAATGGTATCAGATACAGAAATGACAAATTTGTTACAGTTTACAAGCTGTTTTCGAAAATCCCACCGTCAACCTCAATGCACTTTGCAACTCGTGTGCGAAGATCGCGTGTTGTTCGTCTGAGTTGATCTTGACGTTCCTTTATGCGGGCAGCAGCATCCAAATTGCGCGCGAGCAATTCATCTCGTGTATCCACCTTTCTTTTGTAAACTTGACTTTTCATCCACCCCCACAAACAATAATCTAACGGAGAGAGGTCTGGAGACCTTGCTGGCCATTGAATGGGACCACCACGGCCGATCCATCGACCAGGGAAAGTTTGATTTAGGTATTGCATCACCAGACGGGTAGAATGTGGAGGAGCTCCGTCATGCTGAAAGTACATACCAGCGCGTGTAGCCAAAGGAACATCCTCCAATAGTCCTGGCAATTCATTTTGCATAAATTCTAGGTAACTTTGTCCTGTAAGACGATTCTCTAAAGTAACAGGGCCAATCAACAGAATCATCGATGATACCGCACCACACATTGGCAGAGAAGCGATGTTGAAAATTTGTTTCCACAGTGGCATTTGGATTTTCGTCCGACCACCGATGAGAGTTACGAGTGTTGTTGATACCGTCACGGGTGAAAGTAGCTTCATCGGTGAACAGTATTAATCGAAGCAATCGGCGATTAGCATTTACCCAATGACAAAATTCCAGTCGCATGGCAGCGTCTCCTGGTTGAAGGTGTTGTACACGCTGTACATAATATGGATGCAAGCCTTCCTCACGTAATGTTCGCCATACTCTTGTGTGTGGTACACCGAGACGTGTAGAAATTCTTCGTGAGCTAGTAGTAGGACTACGCTCTACCAACTGAAGAATGTTTTCCACTTCATCCACATCTTGTTGACCTTCACGTTCAGATGAAACATGAGCGCTGGGAAGTGTACCAATCTCACGCAATGTGTTGAAAACCCTGGTAAACACTCTTCGATCCGGAATTCTGCGGTTCGGAAACCGTCGACGGTATTCTGCAACAGCAGCACTTCCATAGCAAAAACCGTAGACATACACCATATCTGCATATTCGGCATATGTGAAGGTGTGTGGCATTCTTAACACTGCTTCAAACACCAAACAATGTCACTCACAACAGTCAGCTGTCGATTGGCTTATGTTACATGCTTACATTACAGCTTACATGGTTCAAGGTTATAGGGGAGGGAAGAGGGAGGAAGAGCTGCGCGCAAATCAGATTCAAACAGCTCTATCTCCTTAACCATTCAGAATTAGACACATGTTCATATGAACTTTTTTTCTCACAATGACTGATACTATCACCTCCCGAAGTATTGACCTTTCCTCCTGAAACACCCTGTATATATATATATATATATATATATATATGTTAACCCCTCCGTCTATGGCCTGGGTTGGTTCGAAGTCGACGGGGGTTCTGGTTAGGTGGCAGCAACGGATTTGTTACTTGTAGTAGTTTCTTCTGTACTACTCTCCGAGTTCTTCTATAGTGGCTCGGAGGATTCTGGGAGGCATATTAAATTCTTTGAGGTTTCCCCGATTCTTCTTGTAACGTATCGGGTGAATTTAATGACTAAGTTCTCTGAAGAGAGCAAGGCTCGAAGGAGAAGATAAAGACTTTCTTACGATGTAATTTACTGCTAAAATGTACAGGTAGTGCTCAGCCTCGTAATCTAATTCAAAATGAATATGGAAGAAATTTTGTGGTAGTTATTATTAAATGTTGAAAAGGCTGTATTATTTTTGCCCAATAGTTAAAAATAAATTAAATTTTTTTGCTGTGACAATGTTTAAACAGATAAACAGGATATAAGAAGAGGAAGCCATATTTCTATCTTAAACCGCTATTTTCAGAGCTGATGTTTTCCTGATTCGCCGAGTTAATTAGAAGTGGAAATTGAATTATGCATCTTTATACTAAGATATGCATATGAGCAAAACTTAAAGGTTTAAGATTTACAATTAAATGCTTAGGCAAGGCATGACTTCATTTTGTATAACGAAGTGAGAACGTATACAGAACATGAACTTTGCAAAAGTTACTTAGGATTCATTATTAAGCTAAATCTAAAAATGATTAAGAAATTTTAAAAATGACAAGTCACCAATTATTTGGCAAATATGAAGTTAATCAAAAATTTATTCCAACGAAAAAATAATATTAAAAAAAATAATAAAAATATCGCTGAGTATACATTCCTAAATGGCGACAAAATGTCAGGTCGTACAGTTAATTGCAACTGACCACAG
>JAJOZX010000828.1:982500-1187500 GCA_023014485.1 Bathynomus jamesi | reverse complement strand
CATATGCATATTATAGTCACAAACGAATAAAAAAGTACAAGTAAATATAAATTGGAAAACAAAATGATGCCTAGATGATATATAAAGAACAATAAAATATATATACAACATATATACGGTATATATACAAATAAACGCAATATATACAGAATATATATATATATATGCATAAGGGAAAAAAATTACCAAATTTGTTTTTATAATTATTGTCTGAAAAAACGGTAGGTCGCAAAAGAATAAAGAAATAAAAATAAATATAAATTGAAAAAATTACAAATAATACACGTACACATGTATACCCGCATAACCAAATATATATACATATACACACATATATACAAACACACACACACACACACATATATATATATATATACACATACAAGCTTGACCATCGCGAAATGAGAAATCATCGCGCAGAACCTTTGGTGAGGTTGTAAGGTAAGGTAAGGTACATACACATATATTATATATATTATATATATACATTTAACTGCATACATACATACATCATACATACATATACACACATACATACATACATATACACACATATATACATACAAACACATTTAACTGCAATGACCACACACATACTCACATACACATACATACATACACATACACGCATACAGCAAAAAATTGAAAAATAAAATTGTAAGAGAAACAAAAGACAAAAACAAATTTTTACCAAAGATTTAACAACCTGCCCTTTTTGTTTAAATCCATTCTGAAGGAATTCAGAGCAACGGGATCGAGTTGAAACAGACCTTTACTCATGTTAAGGTTATTTGTAAGTTGAATTATAGCCGACTCAAGAATATTTCTATTAACAATGTTGCTAGAGTGAAACAAAACTGAAACATTATTCCAATCAATACAATGGGATAACTCTGACAAATGGACAAAAAGGGCACTGGACAACTGTCGCCAGAGAATTACATAATTATGATTTACCATTACCTGCACACACTGTTTTGGAGCTTATTAAGCTTTGTATCAAGGATTGTAAATTCACTTTCAATGGCGAGCATTATCAACAAGTTTTGGGATGGCCATGGGCAACCCTTTGTCGCCCCTTCTCTCCAATATTTATATGGAGTTTTTTTGAAATTACTTACATTCCGAGAATCCTGGGGGTTGGCATCCCTTGGTTGCGGTACGTCGACGATATTTTGTGTATCTGGCCCATGAATCGTGACCTGGATGACTTCCTCCTTCAGTTAAATGACCAAGTCCCTCCATTAAATTTACTTTAGAAGTGGAACAAGACAACTCAATCCCGTTTTTGGATGTGCGTGTTCATAGGGATAGCCCGGGTTTTAAGTTTAGTATCTATCGGAAAAAAAAAAAACAATTTGTCCTACGTACACTTTTACTCTGGACATGACACCCCTATTAAAAAGGCCATATTTTCCTCAATGTTTCTCCGCGCTCTTAGGATCGCCAGTCCGGAATACATCGATGCCGAATTGGAAAATATCAACGGTATTGGAAGTGAGTTGTGTTACCCTTCTGCGTTCATGGAATCTTGTCTTAATAAGGCTAAACGAACCTTCTATCGTGTGAATAATAACACTCGCACCTTGTCAAAGAATATTTTAGTACTTCCATTTTTCCCGGCTTTTTAGGCATTGCTAATGTACTTAAACTTTTGGATATCAGTGTAGTTTTTTCATATAACAATATTGTGAAAAACATCATAGTAAAAATAGCCCTACCAATAATTTAGGCATTATCTATAAAATTGGGTGTAAGCAATGTGATTCCTTTTACATAGGTCAGACGGGAAAGGATTTGCAAACGCGTGTAAAACAGCATCAATATTCCGTTAGAACGGGACAGTTGTCCAGTGCCCTTTTTGTCCATTTGTCAGAGTTATCCCATTGTATTGATTGGAATAATGTTTCAGTTTTGTTTCACTCTAGCAACATTGTTAATAGAAATATTCTTGAGTCGGATATAATTCAACTTACAAATAACCTTAACATGAGTAAAGGTCTGTTTCAACTCGATCCCGTTGCTCTGAATTCCTTCAGAATGGATTTAAACAAAAAGGGCAGGTTGTTAAATCTTTGGTAAAAAATTTGCTTTTGTCTTTTGTTTCTCTTACAATTTTATTTTTCAATTTTTTGCTGTATGCGTGTATGTGTATGTATGTATGTGTATGTGAGTATGTGTGTGGTCATTGCAGTTAAATGTGTTTGTATGTATATGTGTGTATATGTATGTATGTATGTGTGTATATGTATGTATGTATGTATGTATGTATGCAGTTAAATGTGTATATATATATATATATATGTGTATGTACCTTACCTTACCTTACAACCTCACAAAGGTTCTGCGCGATGATTTCTCATTTCGCGATGGTCAAGCTTGTATGTGTATATATATATGTGTGTGTGTGTGGTGTGTGTGTGTTTGTATATATGTGTGTATATGTATATATATTTGGTTATGCGGGTATACATGTGTACGTGTATTATTTGTAATTTTTTCAATTTATATTTATTTTTATTTCTTTATTCTTTTGCGACCTACCGTTTTTTCAGACAATAATTATAAAAACAAATTTGGTAATTTTTTTCCCTTATGCATATATATATATATATTCTGTATATATTGCGTTTATATTTCGTATATATACCGTATATATGTTGTATATATATTTTATTGTTCTTTATATATCATCTAGGCATCATTTTGTTTTCCAATTTATATTTACTTGTACTTTTTTATTCGTTTGTGACTATAATATGCATATGTGGTAATTTTTCCCTTATAAATTGGTGTGCCTCTCTTAAAATTTATCTTTCAATTTATTATTATTATTTTTTATTATTTTTTTAATAATTAATTTTTTTTTTTTTTTTTTTTTTTTTTTTTTGACATATATATCAATTTGGCATCATCTATTAAATTGATTGTAAAACTTCCCTTTTGAGCTTGAATTTGTAGACTCCACTTACAATATTTATATTTATTTTTATTTCTTTATTCTTTTGTGACCTGTTCCATAAACAAGCCATTTGAATTTATATTGAAGGTCGGCCAAAGTGCTAAAAGTGTCTTTTTATATATATATATATATATATATATATATATATATATATATGTATGTATATATATTTGTGGTTTTTTTATTTGCCTGTTTATTTCTTTATGATTATTTAGGCTGTGACATATATATCACTAAGGCACTATTTGGTAATTAATTTTTTCTCAATTTATATTTATATTTATTTTTATTTCTTTATTCTTTTGTGACCTGTTTCATAAACCATAAATGTTTGCTCCTCCCACAATTTTTTCTATGCTTACTATATATTATATGTATATATATATATATATATATATATATATATATATATATGAATATGTATGTATGTATGTTTATTTTTGTAACCTATATATTGCCTTGATCTGTCCTTTCACTCCAGTGTTCCTGAGGATGTCATTAGACGAAAGCGCTTGAGCACCCCTTTGTGTTTCTTTTTTCCTTCGTGGTTTTATTCATCATAAATACTTTTCACGTGTCACTTTCGTGAAATAATTTTTCATATATATATATATATATATATATATATTAGGGCGGCTCGTTTTTACACTTTTTTCGATATTTGATTGGGGGTAGTGCGGAAAAGTTGCGATTTGGAGAGAAAATAAAGTGTGTAAAATTTTTTTGATCTACGTCAATACCTTCCGGTGGCGGCGAGTCCTTAAAAATCGAAAAATAGGCCTAACGGAGTAGATTGGAAAATGGTTTTAAAGACTTACAAAATAAACAATAAAAATTTCAGCACAATCTGTTAATAACTTCCGGTGGCGTCTTAGCCGTTAAAATATCCAAAATATTGATTTAAAGCAAGTTTTAACAAGATGTTATACAAATGTTAATTCCGGTATATTTCTGTGCAAACAACCCTGAGAACACTATTATAGGCTTGAATAAATTAATAGCAGTCATTGAACAATGAACATTATATAAAAATTATATAAAATTATATAAAATTTTTGTGTGTTTTAGGCCTATTTTTCGATTTTTAAGGACTCGCCGCCACCGGAAGGTATTGACGTAGATCAAAAAAAATTTACACACTTTATTTTCTCTCCAAATCGCAACTTTTCCGCACTACTACCCCCAATCAAATATCGAAAAAAGTGTAAAAACGAGCCGCCCTAATATATATATATATGGGTGTCCCATAAGTCTGGAACCGTAGGGTAAAATAAGTAATTCACGTTTTTTCCGTTTATGCAAGTGCCCATGATGTCTTTGAGTAAGGAAGAACGCATCCATGTCATTCTGCTCGTAAGAAATCGGAGTCAGAGGGAGGTCGCTGAGGAATTTAACAGATTGCATCCGGAACGCGCGCCGATAACACAGCTGTGTCGGCAAACTTGTAGCAAAGTTCGGGGAAACGGGAGCTAGAGGAGATAAACCACGCAGTGGACCTCCGAGGACATCCACCGACGATGACACAGCCGCTACCATCCTCGCTCATTTCACAAATAGTCCCCAAAAGTCTCTCCGGCGTTTTTATTGCCGTTTTTATCATTTTGCCTTATGGTTCAGACTTACGGGACACCCTGTATATATATATATATATATATATATATATATATATGGGAATGAACTCAGAATGGTTCCCTGAGGTTTTATGATACACACAGACCGTGCATGGAACAAGGAACTCTTCTGGGATAATTAAATCCACTATAGTCCGAATAAGTAATGGTAAATGACAAATACCATGAAAAAGAAAAACTATGGTATTTGTCATTTACCATTACTTATTTGGACTATAGTGGATTTAATTATCCCAGAAGAGTTCCTTGTTCCATGCACGGTCTGTGTGTATCATATATATATATGAAAAAGGAAACCACTCCTCAGGAAGACGTATATTTTCATTTCTTAACACCAATACAGTTTCGGCTCCTCGCGAGCCCTTGTCAATTGGTAATGACCGCATAAACAGAAAACAGAGTTTATATACACCTGGAAGTTAATTATTTATCAAGGATTAGCTGACTGAACCTTCCCACCCTCTTATCAGGGGATAGTTAAGTGATCCCTCCGACCCAGCTTTGACCTGATGGGTGTACCTGTGTTGCCTGGGAATTTGTAATGTTACAAAATTCTTAATTTTATTGCATATAATTTTGCTAAAAGAGAATATATATATATATATATATATATATATATATATATTATATATATATATATATATATATCGTATAGAGCCTGTAAGACTAGATTCAACAATTCTACGCTTAACATACTTATTAGATTTGAAAACAAAGTTGCAATTATTGAAATCTATTATATAATTATAGTCTCTATTTTCTCTATTGATGTGAACATCAAAATAATGACAACATAAAATTGTATGTGTATAGGAAGGAGACCAATTCAAAGTCTTACATTCACTATTTTTCATTTCATGATGGCCAAGTTAAAAAATCAGTTGTATCTTCAATGTTCCTAAGAGCATATAAAATCTGTCACCCTTCTTGTGTTCATGAGGAGATACAAAATATCAACAAATTCAATATATCATAAAATCTGCATTATCCCAAATGGTTCATTTTTAACGCTCATTTAGCAGCCAGAGAAACCTTTTATACTGGCAGGTCAACTGTAAACAAGGATTGTTAGAAAAATAGAAGAGGAAGAGCCATTGTTGTCCCAAGGCGATATGATGACTAAGCTGATTGATGAAGCATTGCTTGTATATATTAAGTTAAGGTGTACATATATCCATCTCATAATTGTAAGGTTAGTGAAAAATTCACTTAATTTAGGGCTAGTATTTTTGGGCTCTTGTTTGTGGCATCATTGTTTGGGCGCTCTTGTGGCATCATTTTTTGGGGGCGCTGCCCGTCCTTCCTACTCGTTTGTTGAATGCGGCACTTGCAGAGTGTGGTCTTATAGAGAGCTCTCTTGCAATTCAGTTTGGTTGTTTAGATACAAGATTGTTGCATCGTGCAATAGTGCAGGTTGTGTTGTTTTTGCAAGGTTTAGAAAGAAGACCATAAATAGTGCCCCTTTTGTTTTTTATCTTAATTTTATGCAACTGAGGCCTAAGGTAGGCCCACATCGAGTCAGCAACCCTGAGGTAGGATCTAATAGGACCTCCAAGTCCGTAAGTTTTTAATTCTAGCTTAACTTGGGCTGTAGGTTGAACTGGCCCTTCAGAGCTTGACCGTTCACGGCTCAGCTGGGATTTTGAACCCAATAAAAAAAAAAAAATAAATAACATGGTTCTTCAGAACCGGATTCTAGCCCAAAACTGAGTCAGTGACTATTTTTCGGCAAAGTTCTGATTGTGCAAATTGTAGCCCAAGTTAGGCCTAGACAGGTTGAGCATAATTGAGTTAAGGTCCCAGGGTAGAAAGTTTGGTCGTCCAATTGCGAAACTTGGCCACTCGTCTGTCGTTGGTTTTGGCCTACATTTTTTCAGGTTTGGTTAATTTTCGTTTATTATTCGTAGGCGAAGGTTGCAGACTTCGGTGCGCCAGTTACTTGGGTGGAAAATTTGATATTCCATACTGGTGGTTGGTCAGTACCCCACCCAGCAATTCAGTTTATTTGAAAAAAGCAAAATTTGCGTTTGATCAGTTTGGTTAAGTATTTTTGCCAATTCAGCTTATTTGGCATTGAGCCCAATTGTTGTTTGCATTGAAGATGAGTACAGCTGAATTGAATAAGTTTAAAAAAAGGAGAAGCGTCTACAAAGGTCTAATTACAAAGGTCATTGCCACTATAGATTCTGCCATAGAGCAAGAGGATTTAAGCTTAGTGACTGCGCAGCTTTCCATATTAGAAACTAAAAAGGTTGCTGTAAGTGAAGTAAATGTTAAAATTGAGGCTCTTATAGAAGAGGATGAAATAGAAAATAACATATTTACTTTGAAGAGATTATTGATGATATAATTAAAGTATGCCACCGAGCAAAAGAGTTTAGCAGCTCAGTACAGTTAGAGACCAAATCTAATAATGAAACACAACCCTCAACAAATGGTGTTTGTGAAGTTAAGGTTAACAGAGCTGCAGTTCAATTACCGAGGCTTGTACTCAAACCATTTTCTGGGAGTATTCAGGAATGGCAAGGATGGGCAGACAGTTTTCAATCAGCAGTTCATTCTAGTCAAATGTTAAGTGCGGTGGAGAAGTTTAATTATTTGCAGTCCCTCTTGGAAGGGGAAGCAGCAAAGACAATAGCAGGATTAGCATTAACAGAGCTTAATTATAATGCGGGTTGGGATAAATTAAAGAAACGGTTTGGTAAGCCAGAGATCTTAATTAAAAGCCACCTCCGTGAACTTTTAGCTATACCTCCTGTTAATAATCCCAATAGTGTCAAGGAGTTACGGCAGTTATATGATGAATTTGAAGTTAGAACTAGGTCCCTGGACAACTTGGGTGTAGGAATGGAAAGGTATGGTATAATGTTGGTTACTATATTGGAGTCTAAATTGCCTAGCTCAATTTTGCTTGAATTAAGTAGGGGACACTCTACAGAACATGTGTACATCCCCCTTCAGCAGATGTTAAGTCTTTTAGGCACAGAATTAGCAAGACGAGAGGGAACTGAGTTTGCACAGTGGGATGTTAAACATGGGGAAAACGGCAGGCACAGCACCAAGGTTTCTACAAAAAGGAATAGCCCAGGTACAGTGTCAGCTCTACATGCATCCTCTGAGAATAAATTAAAGGGAATCAAGGAATGCATATTTTGCGAAGGAAACCACAAGTCATATAAATGTGAGGTGGATGAGGTTTTACCTTTTTAGGAGAGAAAGGACAGGGTAACTAAGTCCACAGCATGTTTTAAATGTTTTTTGAAAGGTCATAGAGCAAGGTTTTGTAAGTTTAAAATTTTGTGCAAAAAATGTCATGGCAGGCATCAACCATTATTGTGTGAAAACACTCCTAGTAGGCCTACTCCAGAAGTAGAGACATCAGTGGCACATGCTATTGCTATGAAAGGGAGTAAAAGTAAAGGGGGATTATTGCAAACAGCTGCATCCTTATTAATTGGGAATGATGGAGAAGCTACTGTAAGAGTGTTGTTTGATAGTGGTAGCCAGTGTAGCTTTATTAAGACCAGAATTTCCAGAAAATTGAAGTTTAAAGAAGGTAAGAGTGAAAATTTAAGAATTTCTGGGTTTGGGGGTTCCGTTCAAAACCGAACCCAAGTTAAGAAGGTAGAAGTTCTGGTTAAGGGGTTGTTACCACAAAGACCCACTATCAAGGTCCAAGCTGTAGAGATTGAGGAACTTTGTGCTCCAGTCGCTACTTGTTTAGATATGGCATGTGTCCAAGAATTGCAAGTTAAAGGAATTAATTTGGGCAATAATAAGTTTGAAGGAACAGAAGATAATAGTCTTTTGATTGGAGCTGACTATTATTGGGACTTCATCACTGGTAATATTGTCCGCACATCTCGAGGCCCGGTAGCTATTGAAAGTAAGTTAGGCTGGATGCTACATGGTAGCTATTGCAATGAAATGGAGGTTAAAGCTCTTTTTGTTAAGATTGAGGAGAACAGCCATGGTTTGGAAAGGCATTTGAAAGCGTTTTGGGAACTTGAATCAATTGGCATAAAGGAGAAACAGGCAAGTACAGTGGACAGTGATGTTTTAGAGCAATTTGAAAAAGGGATTGGGTTTAGAGATGGTTGCTATGAAGTTGGCCTCCTTTCGAAGGATTCTTGCAAACCCGGTTCAAACCTTCAGGTAGCTAATCGGAGGTTGGAGATTTCATTGTACAGGCTAAGAAAAAATGAGGAGTTGTTAATTGAATACAATGAGGCCATCCTAAGCTATGTAAGGGAGGGCTATGCTGAAAGAGTGCAAGGTGAGCTGGTGAGCCAGGAGGCACATTGTCTGCCACACCATGCAGTGGTACGGCGAGACAAAACTACCACCAAACTGAGGGTAGTTTTTGATGGCTCAGCCAAGGACAAAGGTGGTGTGTCCTTGAATGACTGTTTGGATGCTGGGCCAAATTTAAATGCAGATTTATTTTCCTTGTTACTGAGATTCAGGTTTGGTAGAGTAGCATTGACTGCAGATGTGAAGCAAGCCTTTTTGCGGATAAAGTTAAAACCAGAGGACAGAAATGCAGTAAGGTATCTGTGGGTGGATACGAAAGACTTGTTGGAAAATGAACCTAAGGTTCAAGCATATAGAATGAAGTCAGTGTTGTTTGGCCTCAGCTCTAGTCCATTTCTGTTGGCAGCTACTATGCATTACCATTTTAAGAAATATTCTGAAGTCTATCCTAGCACTATTGAACACAAGGAAAAAATTTTATGTTGATGATTTGCTGTGTTCCGTGGATAATACAGAGGCTAAACAGATATTCATGGAGGCTAGAGCTATAATGAGGGAGGCTGGCATGGAGCTTAGAAAATGGCAGACCAATCATTCTCAATTACAAGAGTTTATGAGTCAGTCCTGTGTAGTACCTGATGCAGCAGAAAGTATTGAAGATTCTGTTATTAAGGAGTTGTGGGCAATAGACGCAAAAGTGCTAGGCATTGTTTGGCAGTAAGGAGAGGATTTGTTTACCTTTAATGGGAAATCTTTAGTAGAGTTGGCTGAGAATGAGACAAGTTGGACAAAACGTACAGCTCTTAGTTTGGCTTCAAAGGTCTTTGATCCTCTTGGATTCCTGGCTCCATTTGTGATAAAGTCAAAAATTTGGTTTCAGAGCCTCTGGGAAATTGGACTTGGTTGGGACCAAGAGTTACCTGATCATATGGTGGTAAGGTGGAAATATTGGTTAAAAGAATTGGCACATCTTGGAGACACTGAAATCCCAAGATGGTACTTTGGAGAGTTGAACAATAGTCCAGACAATTTCGAGCTGAGCATATCTTTTGTGATGCAAGTGAGGAAGCCTATGCAACTTGTATTTATATAAGAAGCACATTGCAAGAGGAAGTAAGTTGCAGGTTGGTTGCTGCAAAGAGCAGAGTAGCACCTTTGAAAAGGATTTCCTTTCCAAGGTTGGAATTGATGGGTGCAGTTATTGCTAGTCGGCTTGCAGTTACAGTGCAAAAGTCTTTGGCCCTCTATGAAATTCCAAGCTCTTATTGGACAGACTCCACTATAGTTTGGCACTGGTTAGGAAGCCAGGCAAGGAAATGGAAACCATTTGTTGCCAATAGGGTGGAGGAAATTCAAGCGCACACAGATCCCAAGCAATGGAATCATTGTCCAGGCACCCAAAACCCCGCTGATTTACCAACACGAGGAATTTCAGTGAAAGATCTTGCACAGTCAAGTTTGTGGTGGAATGGGCCAGAGTGGCTAAAACTTGGAAGTGAAAACTGGCCTTCTAATCAGCCTATTGTAGGAGAATGCCAGGTTGAAGAAGCATGGGTAAATGAGGTGAGAAAATGCACTGTGAACAGTTGTCAAGTTATGCAGCAGGACCCCATATTGGGGCTTGAGGACATTAGCAGTCTGAAAAGGTTGTTAAGAGTGACAGCATAGGTATATAGATTTACAAACAATATTCAGGGAGAAACAAGAAAGGAAGGAATTCTGAACAGTAAGGAGATTCAGCAAGCCAGACAATACTGGGTGGTATATGTGCAGAAGAAAAAATTTGGTGAAGAGAGGGAATTGCTCACCAGCCGTCCATTACAGGTTCTACCAACACATTCTGCTCTCAAGGGTTTGGATGTGTTTTTGGATTAGGATTTATTGAGAGTAGGAGGTAGACTACAGTTTTCTGTGCTTCCAGAGGAGAAAAGACATCCAATTTTGCTACCTTCTGGGGGGCACCTTGTGGACCTTTTGATCCTGGATACTCATCATAAGTTGTTACATGCTGGAGTTAGAGCAGTGATAATAGAGATCAGACAACAGTTTTGGGTTCCCAAAATTAGACAAGTAGTAAAAAAGGTCTTGCATAAATGTGTGGTTTGCAAGCGTTGGAGTGCAAAGCCTTATTATGAAAAGGTGGCTCCACTTCCAAGAGAACGGTGTGTCTATACTGCCCCATTTGATGTAGCGGGAGTAGACTTCGCAGGTCCAATCTATGTGTATGAGCAAGGGGAGTCTAACAAAGGTTATATACCGTAAATTGCGGCGTATAAGTCGACTTTTTAAGCATGAAAAAATCTCTCCAAAACTTAGGGTCGACCTATACGCCGGGTATAAAAAGTGAACTTCTGCCACGAACATTGTCCTTAAATGGCTTATTTAGGCTTACATCGAGAGGTTGAAGCACAGACGTTAACCCCCCTGGTATTACTGCAGTTACAGTATTGTTTCTTTGGAGATGCTTCTTGACATTATCTGTTAAATGGCTTCTGAAAATGTCCCATACCAACAAGCCCCTTTCCTTGCGTGATCCACCAGGCCGCCTACTCCACACATTGTCAATCCATAAATGTACTCCAGCTTCGTCCATCCACCCCTTCTCATGGACATGTGCAAAAACACCTGGAGGGAACTTTATATTTGGCATTGTTTTTCGTTTAAAAATAACCATTGGTTTTAACTTAGTTCCGTCTGCGAGGCAGCTTAATACAACAGTGAACTTCGTCTTCTCGTGACCTGTACTTTTTATCAGAATAGTTTTTTTGCCTTTGGAGTCAACAGTTTTATTGCTAAGCATATCGAAAAATCAAGGTGTTTCATCCATATTACCAATCTGACATTGTGGGTAGTCGTGTTGCTTCCTCAGTCCAATAACGTATGTATGGAAATTTATAATTTTGTCTTCGAGGTCTGAAGGGAGTTTTTGTTCAATTTTAGTTTTCTGCCGCAACACCAAACCCTTCCTCTTCATGAAGCGACCACACCAGTTCGCAGTTGCTTTAAAATCTTTGCTTTGATCCGGGTGTGTTCTTGCCCACTTAAGTGCTTGAGTACGTATGCTAGTTCGAGTAACTGTATAGCCATTTTGACGGTTTTCGTTGATCCAACCTTCTAAGTAAATTTCCAGTTCAGGCCAGTGACAGATGCCTGTTCTTAAAGCACATTTTTTCTTAGGCGTCTTCTTCAGGGAGGCTTCATTTTTCTTCCAATCACGCACCAGCTTTTCATTAACTCCATACTTCCTCGCTGCTGCAGCACAGTTGTTTGAAGAGTTTGCAAACGCAACAACTTTCAGCTTGAAACTAGTGGCATATTTCATCCTTTTTGCTGGGGGTTCCATAGGGGTAAACTAGAGAAGGGGTAAACTAGATAAGAAGACACGCTGGGCTCTGGCTCTACCTAGATTGTTGTCAGGTTGGTGTATGGGTAATGAGTGGATGCCGGCAAGAGCATTAGGCCTCGGTGGCTTAGTAAATTACCTTGTTGGTTTGTTCAGTATACGCTTTCGCTATAGGCTGTATCCACATTCCAATTCTAGCCTAGCTTTTGTTTGGGGGTCGACTTATACGACGAGTATACCAGAGTAACCAGAATTTTGAGCTGAAAATTTTGAGGTCGACTTATACGCCAGGTCGACTTGTACGACGCAATTTACGGTATGTCTTTTCACATGTGCTACCACCAGAGCAATCCATTTGGAGGTGGTAAGCAACTTAAGTAGTGATGTATTTCTTTTGGCCTTTAAAAGGTTTGTGAACAAAAGGGGTTTCCCAAATAAAATCATATCGGATAATGCAAAAACCTTCAAAAAGGCTGCAAAGGAACTCCAAGAAGTTTGGTCCTTGCTAAAACAGGAAGGATTCCAATCCTACTTTTCACACCAAGGGGTGCAGTGGGAGTTTATTGTTGAGAGAGCACCATGGTGGGGAGGATTTTGGGAAAGGCTAGTGAGAAGTGTAAAGTGTCCATTAAAATAAACTTTTAGCTAATGCTCATTTGAGCAAAGAAGAATTCTGCACTGTTTTATGTGAAGTAGAAGCAATGGTGAACAGTAGGCCTATCACTTTTGTTTATAACAGTATGCAGGATGCAAAGCCATTGACACCAAATCATTTTCTTTGTGGTAAACGATTAACATCAAGCCCCAGTTTGCCAGAAGACTTGCAGTCTATCCAGAGCACTCAAGGAGAGTTAACCAGAAAGTTCAGGTACCTTGAAGAGCTACAAGATCAGTTATGGAAGAGGTGGCAGATGGAATACTTGCCAGAACTCAATTATTACCCATCAGGCAATGTAAAGGGCTCCAATGCAAATTGTATCAAGGTGGGAGAAGTGGTAATGATTGGGGATGAAAGACCAAGGCAATGCTGGAAACTTGGCATAATTGAAGAGTTGTTTGTTTGGAAAGACAATTTAGTTAGGTCTGCACTGGTAAAGACTTCAGGAGGAAAATTAAAGAGACCTATACAAAAACTCTATGCTTTAGAAATCAGCAAAAACACGGATAGTCAAGATGAAACATTTGAGTTACAGCCTCATGGAGAAGGCTTGGCTAACCTTGCAGAAGGTAATAACAACAATGCCTTTTCGGTGGGGAGTGTTAGAAAATCTAGAAGAGGAAGAACAATTGTTGTCCAAAGACGATATGATGACTAAGCTGATTGATGGAGCATTGCTTGTATATATTAAGTTAAGGTGTATATATATCCATCTCATAATTGTAAGGTTAGTGAAAAATTCACTTAATTTAGAGCTAGCATTTTTGGGCTCTTGTGGCATCATTGTTTGAGCACTCTTGTGGCATCATTTTTTGGGGGCGCTGCGCGTCTTTTCTACTCGTTTGTGGAATGCCGTACTTACAGGGTGTGGTCTTATAGAGAGCTCTCTTGCAATTCAGTTTGGTTGTTTAGATACAAGATTGTTGCATCGTGCAATAGTGCAGGTTGTGTTGTTGCAAAGTTTAGAAAGAAGACCATAAATAGTGCCTAAGGTAGGCCCACATCGAGTTAGCGACCCTGAGGTAGGACCTAATAGGACCTCCAAGTCCGTAAGTTTTTAATTCTAGCTTAACTTGGGCTGTAGGTTGAACTGGCCCTTCAGAGCTTTGCCGTTCACGGCTCAGCTGGGATTTTGAACCCAATAAAAAAAAATAATAATAATAACATTGGGCACTCTTGTGGCATAATTTTTTTGGGGCGCTGCGCGTCCTTCCTACTCGTTTGTTGAATGCGGCACTTACAGGGTGTGGTCTTATAGAGAGCTCTCTTGCAATTCAGTTTGGTTGTTTAGATACAAGATTGTTGCATCGTGCAATAGTGCAGGTTGTGTTGTTGTTGCAAGGTTTAGAGAGAAGACCATAAATAGTGCCCCTTTTGTTTTTTATCTTAATTTTATGCAACTGAGGCCTAAGGTAGGCCCACATCGAGTCAGCAACCCTGAGGTAGGACCTAATAGGACCTCCAAGTCTAGCTCAACTTGGCCTGTAGGTTGAACTGGCCCTTCAGAGCTTGGCCGTTCACGGCTCAGCTGGGATTCTGAACCCAATAAAAAAAATAAATAAAAAATAACAAGGATTACAAGAAAAGTATTGTTCTTCCCTATAGCAAAATCTTGAAACGGCTTAAGAAAATTTGGCAGAGAATAGGCACTAATATGGCATTCAAATATAATAACTGCATAAATGACACGTAAATAAGGAACAAACCTAAGGACAAAAAAGACACAAGTGTGTATATATTGCCATTTAAAGAATGTCTTGATAATGTATACGTGGGAGAAACGGGAATGGACCTCAATAAAAGATTTATGAACACAAGAGAGATGTGACGGCGGAGAATGAAAGAGTGCTGTATTCTGTCATGTTAAAGACTATAACCATGTAATAGATCTCAATAATTGCAACTTTGTTTTCAAATCAAATACTTATGTTAAGCCTAGAATTGTTGAATCTAGTCTTATAGGATCTATAAAAATTTTAATCTATCCGGTGGTCAATTCTCTTTTAACAAAATTATATGGAATAAAATTAAGAATTTTGTAACATTATCATTCCAAAACTCCCCAGGTAACACAACTAAACAAGTAAACTTAAACTCTGTTCTCTGTTTATGCGATCATTGCCATTTGACAAGGGGTCGCGAGGAGCCGAAACTGCATTGGTGTTAAGAAATAAAAATGTACGTCTTCCTGAAGAGTGGTTTTCTTCACACTTCGTCGCGACAGGGCGTTACTTTACATCATATATATATATATATATATATATATATATATATATATATATATATATATATATATATATATACAGGGTGTCCGAGAATTATCTGTACAATTTTTGGCTGTTATTAAAAGTCAACCATGAAGTGTAGAAATTCCAGTGTTGTCCCATTTTACAGAGAAGCTCATTAAGTTTTTTCTGATAACAAGTTTTGACAAGTTTTTCTTTTCCAGATATTCATACACACCCCTCATCCTTAATGAATCCACAGGAGAAAACACAGTGTGTTGAATGGTTTATCGAAACAAAATCAGATACACAAGTTCAACGAAGGTTTAGAACTAATTACAACAGAAACCCTCCATCAAGAGTAACCATACGAGCTTGGTATAAAAGGTTTAAGGAAACTGGAAGTGTAGAGCATAAGAAAGGAGCAGGGCGGCCTCGAACGTCTTTTGAAAATGTCGAGCGCATTCGAGAGGCTTTTGTTCGCAGTCCACGCAAGTCGACAAGAATTGCATCACGAGAGTTACAGATACCTCGTTCGACAGTGCATGATGTCTTGCGTAAACGTTTGAAGTTGCATCCTTACAAGTTGCAAATCTTGCAACAGATTACGCAAGAAGATAAGGTCTCCCGTAAGGAATTTGCAATGACTCTGCTTGACAGAGTCGACCAGGACAATGCGTTCTTGGCAAGAATCATGTTTTCGGACGAGGCAACTTTTCATGTTTCAGGCAAGGTAAACAAACAAAATGTGCGCATATGGGGGTCACAAAATCCACATTGCATAGAAGAGCACATCAGAGACAGTCCTAAAGTTAATGTGTGGTGTGGCCTGTTACATGATCGCGTGATTGGACCATTTTTCTTCGGTGAATCAACAGTGACCTCCAATACCTACCTGGACATGTTGCAACACTTTGTCTATCCGCAATTGGAAGCACTGCATCCATGCATCATTTTTCAGCAAGATGGCGCACCGCCACATTGGGCCTTGATCGTCCGTAAGTCCCTGAATGAGACATTCCCAAACAGGTGGATTGGCCGTGGAGGTGCAATTCATTGGCCGGCTAGATCTCCCGACATCACACCCTGTGATTTCTTTCTTTGGGGATTCGTCAAAGATCTTGTGTACAATACACGGGTGACAGACATTGATGATTTAAAAACAAGAATCACAGCTGCTATTGAGCGAATTGATGTGGATATGCTGCAGCGTACATGGCAACATTTGGAGTATCGATTGGATGTTTTGCGAATCACTAATGGTGCACATATCGAATGTTTGTAACAACGTTACTTTAATAAAAGAAACTTTTGAAAATACAGATTCTAAATAATCTTGTTTAAGAATTTTACGTGTGTTATCAAGAATTTTATTAAAAGATGAAATTGTACAGATAATGTTCGGACACACTGGAATTTCTAAAAAACTTGTCAAAACTTGGTATCAGAAAAAACTTAATGAGATTCTCTGTAAAATGGGATAACAGTGGAATTTCTACACTTCATGGTTGACTTTTAATAACAGCCAAAAATTGTACAGATAATTCTCGGACACCTGTATATATATATATATATATATATATATATATATATATATATTATATAATATATATACCGTTATATACTTTTTATGCAAGAAGAGGGCCAAGGGCGAACACCCGCAAAACAGAAGAAACAGAGAGCCGAAATCAAGGCCCAGACATTCTGCATTTGAAAGATTGGAGGTCATAGAAAGTGGAAAAGATGGATTGGATTAAGGATAATTGTTCCAGAGTTGACTGTTGAGTAGAAGAAATAGTGAGAATACCGACTAATCCTTGCGCTAGAGGGTTGGAGAGAAAAGCGATGAGACTGTGATGAAAGTCTGGTACTGCATGCTCTCCTTAAAAGAGGAGGCATCAGACATGCATATTGCATAAGGAAGTATGTAAAAAAAACATTTATCAGTCTTAGTTGGTGGAACTTTTATTTTTTATGTGAAAATTGTCCCAGTTTTATTGTATAAATTATGTAGAAATTACATTAAATACTGAAAGTTAATTAACATAAATAATAAATATTTACTTCTGTAATTATTATAAGTGTAATACCAAAATATTAAGAAGGTAATTTTTGTATGAAAAAGAAATAGTTATAGCTTTAAAGTTTCATTTATATTCATTTTCTTTATTAAGACACACCTATGAAAAGAAAACGTTTTTCTGCATACCGAAAACAAATATATTATGCTATTTCATACTAAAACCTGAATATATAGTACGTTGTAAAGTAATTAAATATAAACGATATTTGTTACAAGTTGTGAGAAGGAACATTCATACGGTTAATAATAGTAAAGGCTTTATGACGAAAAGTTTGATTAAAATAGTTATAAGTATTACGTGCACTATCCCAATTGTCTAATATCGTAACACCGCTTCCCGTCGATCCGCGAAGTTAAGCGACATTTTGGTCAGGGTGGTATTTGAATTGGGAGCCGTCCTCTATGTCCAGATTATGTAGCGACGAGTGGTTAGGATACCCTCTAAAGCTGTAGATACAATCATATGACCTTGGATGTTGCGAAGGAGACTAAACAACTGTCAAACAAACAAACTGGCACAATTCTTACAAACAACAATCGTTTGTTGCATCATTTGCTTGCCTCAGGTATCATTGCATAACATATCGGCTTGTAATACTAATTCGCAAGACTATTGGAAGCTCTGTGGTTATGAAATTTTAACTCGATGAAACTACTATTAAAATCTATGAAGAAAAGTAAAATATCTTGAATTATGATTCCATAAATTTCCTGCTTACCGAAAGGAAGCGCGCTAGTTATTCATTCTGTTATGAATTTTATACAAAAATCACATCCTCAGAAGAGCTATATCAAAATTTACAAGATGATAAAGCGAACTACACTTTAAAAAAAAAAAGAACTAACTAACTTTTTGCGAAATAATTAAGATTAAGTAATTAACATTCAGTCGCATACGTTGTACAAGCCTTCAGCTAAAATTCTGTGGAGGTATTTGAGTTTTAAATAATGTTGCCTTCCCTTTATTCTTCCCATAAATTACACTGGGTAACAAAATTTGAAAAATGTTCTGTTTATTGTGATTTTTCTGTCGTTTCTTAATGATTTCGGGGCGCTGATTCCAAAAATTATTTGGTTTCGCTCATTCATCAACCGTTTCAAAAATATAGGTTATCACATTTTTCATATGGCAAAGTATATAAAGAAGGCTAACATAAATATTTTCTGAAAATAAAAACACTATTGGAAATTAATATTTATTGAGCCAAAATTGTTTGACAAACCCAAAATGGTGCAAAGGATATAATATATATCATGAGGAGAACCGATAAGAGAATAACAAGCCTAGTTCTGCAGTGTGCGTTCCTTAAAAATGCACTGAAGAACGCGACTTCCGCGTATGAACATTCTTATCCTTTCTGATCAGCGACCATACGTAGTCTCCCATCATGGAAGCATCCCAATGGCCCTGGTACCTTTTCTCCATCGTTTGAATATCTTGATGGAATCTTTCGCCATGTTCTTCACTCACATCGCCCAGGTTATCACGAAAAAAGTCTAGATGTGAATGCAGATAGTGTAATTTTAAAGACATACGGCACCCATTTTGCCATAGCACTTAATCAAGTTTGACACTAACTCCTTATAGTTTGGTGCTTTATGGTTGCCTAAAAACCCACGAACCACATCACGGAAAGCACCAAGCCTCTTTTCGATCGGAGTCATCTTGGCTTCAAGGTTCTTTGAATTCAACAGCGCCTTGACTTGTGGTCCTACAAAGATGCCAGCCTTGACTTTGGCCTCAGAGAGTTTAGGGAACATGACCCGAATCTGTTGGAAAACTTCCCCTCCAAAATCTAACACAGTTACAAACTGCTTAATTAGACCCAACTTAATATGGAGAAGTGGTAGGAGAAGTGGTAGCAGAACTATGTCAGGTTTCACAAGAGGTTCCCTGAGTACATTGTACTTTCCTGGTTGCAGTCCTTCACGTGGAGGCCACTGAACTGTTTTATAGTGCTCAGTTGAAGCCCTGCTATCCCACAGGCAAAGAAAACATGAATATTTAGTAAACCCTCCTTGTAAACCTAACAGGAAACCAATCATTTTGAAATCACCACACACGTCCCAGTTATATTGTTCATACCTGATTTGAGTGAGCAGTTGTTTGACATTTTCATAGTCCTCTTTCATTTGAACAGAATGTGCAACTGGTATAGATGGATATTTGTTCCCATTGTGGAGTAGAACAGCTTTTAAACTCCGAGTTGAACTTTCAATAAACAGGCGCCACTCTGAGGGTATATGTGTTAACCCAATAGCTGTGAATAGACCATTAACTTCGCTGCAATAACAGAGAGAGCCATTGACATCGTAGAACCTTGCAATCTCTTCATGCCGCTTTCGGTATACAATGCTCTTGCAGTCTTCTCCAAGCAAATTCCACTCTTTGAGTCTGGAGGTCAGAAGATCAGACCCTGATTTCGTCAGACCCAAATCTCTAATTAAGTCGTCCAATTCCCTCTGATTTGGAAAGTGAGGGTTTGTACTGAAAGTTACTGTATATTCTTCATCATGACTGTCCTCACCAGCCGACATCTCAGATGAGCTAGCTGCATCCTCATTTTCAACCTGCAAAGCAAAGAAACAAAATATAGGCATAGATATATATGTAGAATGGATAGATACCTGTTCTGGTGGACGTGGTATTGGAAGACCTTCGCCATGTGGTACAGGAGCTATGGATGACGCTATGCTTGGATACTGAAGGGTCTGCCTTCCTTTAACTTTCCTGTACTTAGAAACATCTACCATGCAGTAGTAGCAGTCGTAGTGGTGGCTCTTTGGATCTCTCCATATTCTGGGTACCGCAAAGGGCATTGCCTTGCGTACTCCCCGCAGCCACCCTTCAAGTGTGGAGCGGCACCTTCCACACATCACATGGGGTGCCCAGGGCTTATCTTGGTCACCCATAGGCATACCAAAATAGAGCCGATACGCGATCCAGAACTTGGTGCCTTTCACAATCTTGTGCGATACTTGCTTGGGGCCTATGTAATACCCACAAACGTAGCAGAATATATCCGGCGAGTGTTTACAAGCTCTAGTTGCCATTCTCTTTACCAAACTGTACTACATTAATCATAACCTGCAGATATAGAGAGAAGAGTTATTAAATCTGCAACAGATTACAGATTCCAGAAAAAAGATGTATTCACAACACTGAAATAATGTTCGCAATAAAAAAGGATCGATAACACTCAAATCGTCAGCACAAAGAAGCACAGAAACACAGTACCTCAGTGCTGGTAACCATCAGACAAACAACCTGCTTTCTTTGTGTGCTCACACTTACTGACTTCTCAGACTCTGCGCTCTTCTTTATATAGCACAGTGGAAGTTTCGGGCAATTTCTAGAGCAAGAAACTGTCAACGAACATCCGGAGTGTTCTCAACAATTCCTGATTATTCTGATATTGCTGCGCCCATAACAACATTATACTGGTAAAACATGAAAAATGGATTTTCTCTGAAACCATTGATGATACACACAAACCAAGGCCAGATTTGGACTCAGCGCCCGCAAATGCATATAAAAACTTAAAAAATTCTATATAAACAGAATCAGTGTTACACAGTGTTATCATTTTCACTCCATATATATATATATATATATATATATATATATATATATATAGTAAGGAATAAGAGGACGAGAAGGTGGTACATGTTTATTATTCAGACGTTTTGGAAATTCAATTTCCATCATCAGTGCTAAAAAATTAAAAGTAAAAAAGTGAACAAATATAGGAAGTAAAAGATCTTATACAATATATTTATGTAGTCCAATGATAATAATTTAAAGTTAAAAGAGGTACATGAAACGTAGAGAGGTAAGATAATGGCTAAAATATACAAATGTTATAGGGTGAAACGAATATTGAAAACAAATCTTACCGGGTTATTGTGCGAAGGGGAGGGATTAATCTAATTGTATAAAGGTTGGGAATGGTTAACTGTTGAAGTATCCATGTTAGAAGCCGAAGAATGGTAGCGGATTTCTTTTTCAGTGATAGTTCAGAAGAATTATATCACTGGCCGATAAAGTCGAATTTCTTTTTCTCATCAAAGATGTATACAACCTTTTCTAGATCGGTTTTGTACGCTGATTCCAAATCTGTTTTCCTCTAGCACATCGAGTTATCGAAATATGACTCGTGTTAATTCCAGCACAATTTATAGTAAAATTACAACTTTATTCATAAAAAGAAATGTACACCAACCTAAAAAAGTTGCGAGTACCATTTTCTTTTGTAAACCTTGTCCGTATCGTCGCGGTACAACATCCAGCAGTAGTCTGCCAGCATACTTTCGTTCCAGAAACCTTGGTAGCGATTTTCCATTGACTGGATGTCTTGATGGAAGCGTTCCCCCTGTTCGTCACTCACCGAGCCAAGGTTTTCGGAAAAGAAATCTAGATGCAAATGTAAAAAATGTATTTTCAAGGACATGCAACAGCCCATTTCTTGATATGCATTGAGCAGTTTCTGAGCTCCATCTTTGTATGCGGGAGACATGTGGTTACCCAAGAAGTTTCCACAAATCCATTTGAAAGCCCGCCATGCTTCTAAGGCATTGAGGCTTTCTTCAAAGCCTTCATCCTGCAGAACATCCCTGATTTGGGGCCCCAAAAAGATTCCCTCCTTCAATTTCGCGGCACTGATGTTTGCATTTTCTCAACAAGGTATCGAAACCCTCTCGAATTCGCCTTACCCATCGCTTTCACAAAATTTTTCATTAAGCCGAGCTTAATGTGGAGAGGTGGCAGGAAAATCTCCTTTGGATCAACTAAAGGAACACACTGGCAGTGGTGGGCACCGTTAACCAAAAAGTTAACTTCGTTAACCGCTAATCCGTTAACCAAAAAGTTAACTTCGTTAACCGTTAATCCGTTAATTCGTTAAACATGTAACGGAAGTTACCGATAAACCGTTAACGTTAACTTTTATTATAAAAAAAATGAAAAACACAATATATATATATAATTTAATTTTCCCGCTTCTTCTCGTTCTCCATTTTGTCCATGAGATGCATGTTGCACTTCATGAAAATTAGCATATCAAAGTTTTCATCAGACAGGGATGATCTCTTGGCCCTCAGGATGTCCTTGTCTATAGAGAACAAACGCTCCACTGCAGCACTGGAGGGGATGGCTGTGTTGAATTTGATGAACAAGTCCACCAACACTTGCTCACCCAAGAAGGCAGCATCTGTCAGCAAGTCCTTGGAGTTGGTCTCCAGCCAGGTCTTGACCAAGTTCTGGGCCTTGCCCTTGAGTGACCTGTGGCTTCTGCTGCTCTCTTTTGTCTGGATGACAGCACTGAAGAAGTCATCCTCCTCCTCCTCGTTGTTGCTGCCTCCACTGTTGCTGCCCACTTCGTTGGACAGCAACAGAAAACCAGTAACCAGAAAAAAAATAAATCGTGGAATTTCCACGAGTCCCGCTAGTTTATTATTAATTTATAAATATATTACCTTGACATACTCTTTCATTAAGTCGACATCCTGGTCTTTGAAGCTGTTGACCTTCAGCTGGGTCATGACTCTGTGGAGAGCAGGCCTCTTCGTCTCCAGGATTGTGTTCAGGACCACCACAGAGTCATAGGTGGAGTTCCACCTCGTCGTGTTGGGAACAACCAGCCTCCTCCCCACCTCAGCGTAGATGCTGTCTGCTGCCACAGTGCTGCGATCCTGCAGGTTCCAGAGGGCGCGTGCCTTGGCCATGGCAGCCCTGTAGGGCCCCTTGAACACTGAACTCTGCAGTGCAGCATCTGCATCCTTGCTGGCCACTAGGCAAATCTTTCCGCCTGATTTTACAGTCGACCATGTTTTGCTCAAACCAATGCCATAAATAACTACCATATTTGGTAAGACACAAATTGTGGCGACGGAAACAAATATATCGC
The DNA here is from genome assembly GCA_023014485.1 of Bathynomus jamesi. Taxonomy (NCBI): domain Eukaryota; kingdom Metazoa; phylum Arthropoda; class Malacostraca; order Isopoda; family Cirolanidae; genus Bathynomus; species Bathynomus jamesi. The sequence continues at coordinate 1,164,438 of JAJOZX010000828.1, read as the reverse complement.
CTGATTTTGCACTGCGGAAATGGAAATTCGTTCATCACTATTAACAGTGGCGGATTAATTGCGCACCTGCTCAGCACTGAAAATAATAGAAACTTTTAAACGTTTATTTATGAATTTTTTGGGTTAACGGACTTGAGTTAACGGAAGTTAAAGGTAACGGAAGTTAATTAGTCCGATAATGATTTTCAAAGTTAACTTAAAAGTTAAATCGTTAACGAAAAAGTTAACTTCGTTAATTAACGATTAACGGATTAACGGTTTGTGCCCAGCTTTGCACACTGGACACTGCTCGTTCCTGGCTCGTATGTGCTTCTTTGGTGCCAGTCACGTCTGATGTAATGATCCGCGGTAGCACGGCTGTCCCATAGCCATAGGAAACAACAGTATTTCGTGAACCCTCCTTGCATACCAGTGACTTTAAGATCACCACAGATATTCCATTGATGAGTGCTGTATTGGATTGCTTCGAGTAGTATATTCATGTTATCGTACGTCTCCTTTGGATGAACGGAGTGGGCGATCGGGATGGACGGCTTTAAGTTCCCGTTATGCAGGAGAACCGCTTTCAAGCTTCGCTGTGAGGAATCAATGAAGAGGCGCCACTCAGATGGTGTGTGTACCTGTGACAAGTTCTCGAAAAGTCCATTGATATCATGGCAATAGCAGAGCGGACCGTCCACTGTAAAGAATGTCGCCAAATCATGGTTTCGTTTTCGATAGTGACACACTCGGACGTTCTTCTCAAGTAAGTGTTTCTGCTTGAGTCTCGAGGAGAGACGTTCTGATTTCTCTTTGGAGAGGGCTAGGTCTCTAATGAGGTCATTCGTCTTCTAAAGAATCGAGTCCATGCTGTGGAGGTACCGGAATCGGCATCGTGTAATCGTGAGGGATCGGTCTGATCGCGGAGTCTACGTTCGGATAAACGATGTTATGCTTGTTCTTTACGGAGAATCCAGTTATGTTAACATTCCAAAAGTCACAATCGCCATGATGGTCTCTCGGCTCCCTCCATATCATGGGTATAGCGAACAGCATCGACTTTTTCCCTTGATTCAATCAGTCACGTAATCCATTCGAACAAGTGGTACAGATAACATGTGGCGCCCACGCCTTATCTTGGTCGCCTAGTGGACAGCCGAAGTATAACCGGTAAGTTTTCCGAAGATCCATCGTGATTGTACGCCGTTGTGATTTAGTCGCGAACGCACACGTAACAGAAATTGTCGGGTTGATTTTTACACTTTCGAGGCATGATGATCGATGAGTGGGTTGATGTAAATCACCTAAAAAAAATAAAATGTGTAAGTGGGCGACACAAAACAAAACAAAACACAACACACAACTAGACATGTTACTGTTACGCCAAAGAATAAAAGGGTGTACATGTGCAGTTTGCAAATTTGTGGGCAGCAACTGCTCTCACCTAAAATACCACAAGACATCCTGTGGAAAGCCTAAGTTGAAGCGACAAAATGCCATACATGCAGTGCCGGATTAACCCGAAGGCTAAATGGCTGAAAGTCTTGGCCTACGAAAAAGTGTGGCCTACGAAAAAAAATTTAGTTTTCAACAACACTAGCAGATTTTCTGGCAGTTGTCATCTGACCTTGACGTAGAGGTGTTTCTTTAGTTGTTTTCCACTTTATTTGTGTAGACTATAGAGTAGACCTAGGGAGCCTAAATTTATTATTTTATATCATATAAAATAATAAATTTGTGTTTATTATGTTTATATGTTTCTTATATTTATATGTTGTTATTTCTCTTTCGAGTGATGTGTATTTTTCTTTTACAGAAATTTTTAAAATTTTATGCATAAATCAAATAGACATATATTGCAATATTGTCAGTGCATGTTCTACCAAAAGAAAGCCAGAAAGATAAGGTCACTTAGGTTAAACCGTTAGATTTTTCAATGTCCGGCTTTTTGCTCGGTTTACTCTGTGCAATTTACTTTACGTTTGTTTGCTTTACAATTTACTTTACTGTGTGCAATTTATATACATATATATATATTACTTGGTGAAATATATTTTTTATGTAGGCCTATCGTATTTAATCCCTTAAAATTATCTATATTATACTCAATTATAAATGAAAAATATGTAATCTCATTTAATAAAGCATCTATATTTGTCGAGTACTTTTTCTAATACCGATATATTGGAAAGATTTGTTGAAGTCCACGCATTCCAGCCTTGGCCTACGAAACCCTTAATCCGGCCCTGCATACATGACGGTACAGAAACGGTAAAGCAAAACCCTACATCTAAGCTGCAATGACAAAATACTCCGCTACATATATAAAGGACGCATATTATATATTGTGTATATATATAGTATTATATATTATATTATATATAGTTATATGCATATTATCATGGCGGATTATCATTAAGGCTATTGAGGCTGAAGCCTCAGGCTCCCATGCTTGAGGGGCCCACCCCAATTAACGGAGTTTCGATGATATAATTCGAGATTTCGCAAACTTCTTTGATTAAATATGACAGAGTACACAAACTGACAAATTCCCTGTTTTATTTTGTTTTATAGGCCCTAAAGTAAAATTTGTTTAATACTGTTTGGTTTTGGCAAACGGCAAAATACACTGTCTTTAGGTTCTTTCAAGTTTGTTTCTCAATTAGTCTGAGCACCGTACATATAATTCGTGTAAATGTACTATGTACTGTACATGTACATGTATTGTTAATAAAAAGCAACAAAAATGCAACAAAGAGGAAAGAAAAACACGTTCGAGAGACAAAAGAGGTCATTGTTCCGAAAGAGAAGCAAAATTAAGTAACTGCAAAGAAAACAACATCATAAAAATATTAAATGATGAACTGCAGAGTATATATTGCGTCTTACAGGAACTAATTGAGAAGCATACAGAAAAAGAAAACGACGCTATAGAAGCGATAAAGGTTAACTCAAAGTACTTCTATAATTTTGCAAAAAGGAAGTCGAAAAATCACATGACTATCGGACCTTTGAAAAATGAAAACAATGCTTTATCTGATGATCTAACAAAAGTATCAGAAATATTAAGAGCTCAGTACGAATCGTCTTTCAGTACCCCAAAAACTGACAAACTGATATGCGATAGAAACGCGTTCTTTGAAGAACTACAAATGGAAAGTATAACGGATTTCGACTTTACGACGGATGATATTACACAAGCTATAGAGAAACTAAAAGCACACTCAGCGGCAGCACCGGACAAATGGAATGCCACACTGATCAAAAACTGCAAGAATGCAATCGCTGAGCCCCTATACGTATTGGATATGGAGACGATCACTAGACACGGGAGAAATACCGGGCATCCTGAAGAGAGCGAACATTGTCCCAATATATAAAGGAGATCGATCTAAGGCCACAAACTATAGGCCAATGTCGCTTACATCTCATTTCACTAAATGAATGAAAGTGAAAATGAAAAGGTTTATTGGCAGACTATAGTCCATATGACAAATATTATTAATACAGTGACAGTTCATATACTAAGGATAGAAATATATACAATTGATTAGAAATAATACTGTAATGTCGAAGTTAAGTGGAGCTACAGACAGACTTTTTCGTACCAAAAAGTCCATAGCTTAGAGGATAAATGGCAGGACTCACGGAGAGCTTGGATGATCAGGTTAGTTGATTTTTTAATTCTTTGCATTAGACTGTGTTGAGCACGTCTTGTTACCTCCGGGAAGCTCGGGACATTGCGGGTGGCAAACATTTGTGAAGTTGAGCATCTCGGGGGTAATTTAAGAGTCTAAAAGACCTGTTGTACAGCAAATTTAGAGTTCTGCCAGAACCTTTTTTATAATTCACCCAGAGTTGCTGTCCGTATATATTACTGCAGAAAGTACGAAAGAGAGTGTCTTTAGCTTCACTTGTACAGAATCGAAAGTTCCCTATGGTCATATTCGCTTTAGCACACAGGCTTCGAGATTGTTTTCTTATATCCGAGTCATCACTCAAGGAGCTGGTAATAGTTTGACCCAAATACTTAAACTCTTGTACTTCCTCAATTACTTCACCATTCATTTTAAACCTTATATCAGCTGGCTGATTACAGCTTTTAGGATGAAATTGCATAACCTTAGTTTCTGTAACATTAAAAAGAATGTCATGTTTCTGCGAACACACTTCGCAGGCTTTTAGTAGCCGATCCAGACCTTTAACAGAGGGACTTATTAACACCATATCATCGGCATAAACTAAGTTATTTATCCTTGTGTTATCTATAGAACATCCCACTGTTCCCTCATTAAGTGAAGCAATTAATCCGTCGATATACACATTAAACAGCATAGGGGAGAGCAAGGAGCCTTGTCTCACACCGCAAGAGGAGCCAAAACACTCGGATAGTACATTGCCTCACCTAACAGTGAAAGATTGGTGGGAATACCAAAATTTCAATAAATTTAATATGTACATGGGAAAGAATAGTTAGAGAAAACGTCTATGACTCTTTGGAAACTCAGAAAAAAATAAATGGTAACCAACATGGATTTCGGTCAGGCAGATCATGCCTATCACAACTAATGGAACACTACAACAACATTATTGATGCATGCAAAAAACAACTTTTTCTACGTGAAGGTCAAAATATGATAATAAAAACCCACTCTAATAGACAGAGTTTATTTCCACAACAGTTTCGATGCCCACTGGCATCTTCTTCGGGTGGATTCAGAAAAACGAATCATGATGAAGGGGTTAAAAGCTCAATTATTTCTTCCATGTTTCTAAGAGCACTCAGGATTTGTAGCCCACATTTGCTGGACCCGAAAAATTCAAAGATTTTGAATATTTTTAAGGATTTAAAATATCCTGAGTGGTTTATCAGAAAGGCATATTGTAAATCCAGATCTTTTTATGCCCCTCGGGAACCTTCAGTTAACCAAAAACAATATGTGAGTTTGCCTTACATTGCCGGCTTTGAAAGAGTAAAACCGTTGACGAAAGATTTTAAGTTTGCTTTGGCGTTCAAATATTCGTCTACCGTGAAAAGTAAATTGGTTAGGAATAACAGTGAAAAACAGGAACAAGCCTGTGTCTACAGCATTCCCTGTAAAAGTTGTGATTTAGTATACGTAGGAGAAACTGGAAGAAATATTGAAACCCGTATTAAAGAACACAAATATGCCTTCAGAAGCTGTAATACTAATAATGTCATTTTTTATCACGCTATAGATTGGGAATCAAGTAAGGTACTTTATAAATGTAATAATTATGTCAAAAGAAAAATAATAGAATCTGTATGTATAGAACAAGAAGATAATTTTAATTTGTGCGAAGGTACTTATAAGTTGGACCCTTTAATGAGATTCTTGGTCAAAAAAATCCCTTACGGAGTCGGGTGAACGGGTTCTAACCTAAGTGTGAATTTCTTAAAGGTCTCTGGATTGTTTCCTTACTCGCTTTTGGTTCATTCGGTTTTTTTTTTTGTTTTTCTCCCAGTAAAATGTAAGTGGAATAATAAACGTAAATGTAAATGTAATAATGGAAGTAATAAATGTGGAAATAAATATAAATGCAATAAATGTAATAATAAAGGTAATAAAATAAATGTAATAATTAGTGTAAAGGTAATAATAATAAGTGTTAAAAAATGTAAATGCAAAAATAAATGCAGTAATTATGTCAAAATAATAGAATCTCTATGTATAGAACAAGAAGATAGTTTTAATTTGTGCGAATGTACTTATAAGCGGGACCCTTTAATAAAAATGCCCTTCTGGGGTCGGGGGAACGGGATCTAGCCTAGTTGCGAATTTCTTAATGGTCTCTGGATTATTTCCTTCTCGCCTCTTTCATTCGTTTTTCGGTTTATAATTTCTGTATAATAAACAACAATGTAATAATAAATTTATAATTTCTGTAATAAATAATAATGCAATATTAAATGTAATAAATTTAATAATAAATGTAATAATTATGTAAAAAAATAATAGAATTTGTATGTATAGAACAAGAAGATAGTTTTAAATTTGTGCGAATGTACTTATAAGCGGGTCCCTAGGTGCGAATTTCTTAATGGTCCCTGGACTGTTTTCACTCCTGTTTTTGGTTCATTCGTTTTTCTGTATCCACCCGAAGAGGATGCCAGTGGGTATCGGAGCTGTTGTGGAAATAAACTCTGTCTAATTAGAGTGGGTTTTTACTATCATATTATTGATGCACTTGAAAGTAATTAAAAACTATGATGTAATATACTGTACACAGACATTGCCAAAGCGTTCGACAAGTGTGACCATGGAACATAATACATAAACTGAAATATATGGGAATAACAGGAAAAGTAGGGAAATGGATATATAATTTCCTAGCGACAAGTCGTTACAGTTTAAGGAATATCTTCATCAGAATCAGAAGTCCTCAGCTCAGTACCACAACTGACATAGATAAGGACATAGATGGGGACGTTAACAGAAACAGCACAGTAACATTCTTTGACACAAAGATCAGTAAAAAAATAAGAAACCCAGAGGATATAGGATCTCTACAAACAGACATGAACAGAATGTAGAAGTGGACGGAAGACAACAATATGAAGTTTAACACCGAGAAATTTCAACTGTTATGGTACGGAAAAAGGGAGGACCTAAAAGCCATGGAATACTATACCCCAAATGGACAGGAAATTCAGAGAAATTCTAAAACAAAATATTTAGGAGTTGTATTGAGTGATGATGCGAAATTTGAAGCAAAATAAGATAGCAGTAAACAGAGCAAAGAGAATAACTGGGCAGATACTGAGAACCTTTAAACAAAGGGATAGGAATATAATGATTCCTCTATTAAAAGCACTGATCATACCCAAATTGGAACACTGCTCGGTCCTAGCATCCCCATATAAAAAAGAAGACATTAAATAGCTAGAATGGATTCAGAGAAGCTTCACAGCCAAGATCGAGGGGTGCAAAGAACTAAATTACTTGGAAAGGTTACGCTAACTAAACCTATATTCAATGGAAAGGAGAAGAGAGAGATACACCATTATTTACACTTGGAAAATAATGGAGAAACTAGCCCCTAATCTTACTCTGAACCCTATAACCCTCCAAACAACAGTGAAAAATAGAAAAGGAAGACTGTCGTGTTCCCAAATCAAAGGCTAGACAGGGAACATCCTTACCGCTGAAAGAAAATAGTTTTGTTGTGAGAGGACCAAGACTGTTTAATCAGTTGCCCAAAGACCTAAGGAAACGAGTGGTGTTGCGGTGGACATCTTCAAAAGAAGATTAGACGCTTGGCTCAGAACAATCCCCGATGAGCCGGAATGTGAGGTGGAGAGTACAAGAAACCAACTCTCTACTTCACCAGGCCAACTCAAGAAAAGGGGGGACAAGCTTGATCTTCGTGAAATGAGGATCATCGCACGGAACATTTGAAAGGTTGAAAGGTGTGTATATATATATGAAAATTATTTCACGAAAGTACCACGTGAAAAATATTTATGATGAATAAAACCACGAAGGAAAGGAAACACAAAAAGGTGCTCAAGCGCTTTCGTCTAATGACATCCTCAGGAACACTGAAGTACATAAAAGGTTACGGCCTATATATAGGTTACAGAAAGAAAAAAAATTAATAAATAAATAACATACATACACACAAACATACATATATATAATATATATTATATATATATATATATATATATATATATAATCATACATATCTACACACATACATATATATATATATATATATATATATATATATATATATATATGCAATAAACGGAGAAGTAAAAATAAAAATTAAAAATTAAAGATTAGAGGATTAACAAAGAGGCATACAGATTTGTAAGGAAAAATATCGATTTTTAGCACAAGATCAAATGAATTATAAAAATACAAATTTATACTGGAAATCTGCCCGGGTTTTAACACTTTGCCTTTTAGAGTCAAGTTTCGATATATATAAAAATAAAATGAAGATTAAAAGTTAATAAAGTAGCGTACAAGTTTACCGAAGATTTAGCGTCCTACCCTTTTTATCTAAATTTGTTTGAAGGAATTCAAAACAACAGGATCGAGTTGAAAAAGACCTTTGCTTATGTTGAAGTTATTTGAAAGTTGGATAATGGCAGACTCAAGAATATTTCTATTGACAATGTTGCTAGAATGAAATAAAACTGAAGCATTATTCCAATCAATACAGTGGGATAACTCTGACAAATGGACAAAAAGAGCACTGGACAACTGTCCTGTTCTAATGGAATATTGATGCTGTTTTATACGTGTGTGCAAATCCTTTCCCGTCTGACCTATGTAAAAGGAATCACATTGTTTACACCCAATTTTATAGATAATGCCTGAATTATTGGTAGGGCTATTTTTTACTATGATATTTTTCACAATATTGTTATATGAAAATACTACATTAATATCCAAAAGTTTAAGTACATTAGCAATGCCTAAAAAGCCCGGGAAAAATGGAAGTACTAAAATATTTTTTGACAAAGTACGAGTGTTATTATTGACACGATAGAAAGTTCGTTTTGCAAAACGAACTTTCTATCGTGTCAATAATAACACTCGTACTTTGTCAAAAAATATTTTAGTACTTCCATTTTTCCCGGGCTTTTTAGGCATTGCTAATGTACTTAAACTTTTGGATATTAATGTAGTATTTTCATATAACAATATTGTGAAAAATATCATAGTAAAAAATAGCCCTACCATTAATTCAGGCATTATATATAAAATTGGGTGTAAACAATGTGATTCCTTTTACTGTACATAGGTCAGACGGGAAAGGATTTGCACACACGTATAAAACAGCATCAATATTCCGTTAGAACAGGACAGTTGTCCAGTGCTCTTTTTGTCCATTTGTCAGAGTTATCCCACTGTATTGATTGGAATAATGCTTCAGTTTTATTTCATTCTAGCAACATTGTCAATAGAAATATTCTTGAGTCTGCCATTATCCAACTTTCAAATAACTTCAACATAAGCAAAGGTCTTTTTCAACTCGATCCTGTTGTTTTGAATTCCTTCAAAACAAATTTAGATAAAAAGGGTAGGACGCTAAATCTTTGGTAAACTTGTACGCTACTTTATTAACTTTTAATCTTCATTTTATTTATATATATATCGAAACTTGACTCTAAAAGGCAAAGTGTTAAAACCCGGGCAGATTTCCAGTATAAATTTGTATTTTTATAATTCATTTGATCTTGTGCTAAAAATCGATATTTTTCCTTACAAATCTGTATGCCTCTTTGTTAATCCTCTAATCTTTAATTTTTAATTTTTATTTTTACTTCTCCGTTTATTGCATACATATATATATATATATATATATATGTATGTGTGTAGATATGTATGTATATATATATATATGTATATATATATATATATATATATTATATATATATATATATATATATATATGTAATATGTATGTTTGTGTGTATGTATGTTATTTATTTATTAATTTTTTCTTTCTGTAACCTATATATAGGCCGTAACCTTTTATGTACTTCAGTGTTCCTGAGGATGTCATTAGACGAAAGCGCTTGAGCACCTTTTTGTGTTGCCTTTCCTTCGTGGTTTTATTCATCATATATATATATATTATATATATATATATATATATATATATATATATATATAACACAACTCTCGAGGAAAATGAAAAATAATCCGAGCGCTTTCGTCTCTTACAAAACCTTATCAACGAGAAGGTCTTCTAAGGGACAAGGCAAGGGTTCGGATACCACGTAAAGCTATAGGTCCCCTCCGTCACATGATCTCAGGTGTTGCGAAGGAAGTTAAACAACTCCATGAAATAACAACAACAGCAACAACTACTACTAAGAAAACCCGGAAAACGGTACATATTTTGCATTTGTTTAAAGTGTAAACTACATACCTCATTGATATTCCGTGCGTTGGACTTTCTTCACACGAAGGTCAAGTTGGTGGCCCCGCCTCTAGGCCTGGCTTGGTGGAGGAGCGAGTTCCTTTCATGCACGCTCCACCGCACATACCCAAGTACACCCGGCTCATCTGGTACCGTCTTGAGCCAGGCATCTAGTCTTCTCTTGAAGACTTCAACTTTGACCCCTGTAACACTTCTGAGGTCCTTTGGAACCTGTTTAAAAAGTCTTGGCCCCCTGACATCCAAGCTATTTTCCTTCAGTGTTGAAGAGGTCCCTTGTCGGGCCTTTAATTTGGGAAGGTTATACATTCTGCCTTTCTATTTTCCAGCGTTGTTTGGATGGTAACTGGGTTTAGTTTGAGGTTTGGTACCAGTTTTTCGATCATTTTCCATATGTAGATTTTATATATATATATATATATATATATATATATATATATGATTGAACTCAGAATGGTCCCCTGAGGCTCTTTCACGATACACACAGACTGCATGGAACATGGAACAATATATACAGCGTATATATACAGCGTTTATACGCTGGAAAGATTATTGTTTTTTTCATGTGCGAGATTCATAATTTTGACACCTGGACAATGCTGTGTGTGTATATATATATACAGGGGCGGCTCTGGCCTAGAGGCTGTAAGGCTGCAGACCCCCCAACTAAAATGACGAATAATGCGTCTCTACGGTCTCTCTATTTTATTTAGAGTGTTGTATTAAACAAAATGAGATTCTAAACTAAACTGATTTTTAATATAAATGTGACGAAATAAAGATAACTTCCAGCAAACAATGATGAATAAAGGTTATTTAAAATGTAATATAAATATAGGGCCTACCGCGCTAAGATGTAAATTTTAAGGCTGCAATCGTGCAGTCTATACACAGTATACAGGGTATGAGATTTAGTGAGGACTGTGAGGTGGACTGCTGCCAGGTGCACGATGTCCCTAATGATTAATTTCACGTTTAATTCGCTATATTTGATGAAAGTTGATCTATTTAAATTATACTTCCGTCACCGTGTGTTAATATCAAACTATTAAAAACTGAATTTTCAAGTACATTATTGGTAAAGTAGAAGATAATGATATGATATGCAGCAAAATTTGGATCTTTTAAGTCTGCAGCAGATGCAGCCTGCTAGCGTACAGTTGCAGACGGCAGTGTTCGGACGCTGGTTATCAAGTGTGTTCATTGTTTCCTGTGCTAGGCTGATCGTGCTTCTTTTTCAATTAAATTTATTATTGTGAACCAGATTTCTACTTGGTTATTTTGATTCAATTAGCTTATCTAAAACTTTTATTTCTCCCTTACATACAAGCCATGGAAAATACAGTGACGTTTTTGAAATCAATTAAATTTTCAAGCCTAACCTACCTCGAAAAGGTTGAAATTAAAAACAAAGGCCGTCCAACTCCTGCTTTAAATATAGAAGAGACAGTTAAAAGTAGAAATAAGGATTACGTTCGCAAATTTAATTCAGCTCTTTATGATAAACATGATTGGATTTGTGGCTGTGAACAAAGTAATTCTCTGTTCTGTTTCCCATGTTTATTATTTGGAGGAGAAAGTGAATGGACAACGAATGGCATTTCTAAGTTGAAAAACTTGCCTCCAAAGATAATAAAGCACCAGCAAAGCCAAAAACATTTGATAAACGTAGTGAACTTATCTTTTCTTGGTAAAGTGAATATCAGAAATCAGCTGCGTGAAGCACATAGACAATCGATTGACAGACATAATGAATTAGTGAAAAGAAATAGGGGCGTGCTATCTAAAATTATTGATTGCATATTATTCTGCGGCAAATTTGAGTTGCCATTACGTGACCATGATGAGAGTGACTCTTCCCAAAATCCAGGAGTATTTCGCGGTTTGATTGATTTCTTGTGTAAATCAGATCCTAGTTTAGAATCTCATTTCCGAACTGCTACAGCTTTTAAGGGAACTTCAAAAACGATTCAAAATGAATTATTAGATTCTATATTAGTTCTTTGCAAAAAGAGTATCAAGGAAGAGATTGAAAAAACTGACTACTTAGCTGTAATGTGTGATGAAACAACGGATATTTATAATAAATCACAAATGGCAATAGTGTTCAGATATGAACTAAAAGGAAACCCCGTTGAACGGTTTTGGAGTTTCTTCAACCCTCCAAATCTCACTGGAGAAGTTTTATCCGAAATACTCCTCAATGAACTGAATAGTTTACTATCTAATAAGGAGAAACTTATAGCTCAAACTTATGACGGAGCTGCTGCTCTTAGTGGAAAGCAAAAAGGCGTCCAAACAAGAATAGAAAGTCTATAAAAATGCTCATTACGTACATTGTTACGCACATCAACTGAACTTAATAATTGAGAAAGCAACATTAAAAATTAGCAAAGCAAGAGTTTTTTTCAATAGCTTGTCTGGAATTCCTGCATTCTTTTCAAAATCCCCTCAAAGAACAGCTGAATTAGAAAAAATTACTCATCGAATTCCACAAGTATCAGCAACTAGATGGAATTTTAAAAGTCGAACAGTAAACGCTGTATACGAAAGAAAAGATGAACTAATCGAGTGCTGCAGCATTTTAGAAACCTCTCAGTCAAAGGAAACTGGACTTGCAGCAGCTGGTATTAAAAGAATGCTAAATGATCCGGAATTTACTTTTTGGCTGGAATTCTTCAGTAAAATAATGCCCCAAGTTGAAATTTTATTCGCACAATTTCAATCTAGGTGTATTGAAGCAACAACCGCACAATCCTATGTAAACAAATTTACTGCTGCTATTGAAAACATTAAGCAAGAATATGAACACTTTTCTGAACAAAACAACTCAAATGAAGGAAATAAAAAGAGGAAGTTTTCAACTACTAATGAAACATCAATTGCAACAGATGTCTGCGATATAATTATCCAAGAATGCACTAATAGATTTAGCTTTACTGGCCATCTTGAATCCAGTAAACTGCTACTAAGCAATTGTTTTGAATCTTATCTTAAAGACTTTCCAACTGTGGAACTCGGCAAAGCTAAGCTGTTGAAGCATATCCAATGCTTGACAAATTAAAACTCAAAACGGAACTATCCGTTCTTTATGGTCGAGACGATATCTGCTCAAACGACAAGCTCACTGATTTATTAAGTGTTCTCTTGGACAATAATTTAGAATCAGCATTTTCAGAAACAGTTAAACTTGTAAAAATTTTAATAACAACGCCCATGACATCAGCTGAAACTGAAAGATGCTTTTCAACCTTAAAAAGAATAAAAACATATCTTAGAAACTCGATGTTGAATCAAAGGCTCACGGCTTTAGCAATGCTGTCAATTGAAAATAGAATGATAAGTGATATCAACAATTTTAATGAAAAGTGATTGATCATTTTGCAACGTCCAGAACCCGAAAAATGGATTTTATATTTAAATAAATCATTTCATCCATTGGTAAGTAACCATACTAAGTATTTATAATTGAACTATTATTTTATTAAGCTAGTTTTCTTAATTTTTGTACCTTATAAGTATTTTCGAAAGCTACAGCCTTCCCACTTTATCGAGTCTAGAGCCGCCACTGTATATATATATTATATATATATATATATATATATATATATATATATGTGTGTGTGTGTATATATATATATATATATATGTATGGGATGCGCCTCGGTGGTGTAGTGGTTAGCGTCGCTGACTACGAATCCATCGGCCCCCGAGTTCGAGACCCGAGGGCAGCCGGCGCGCAGCAAAACCCAGCTGTTCATCCTTCCACACGATAAAGAAAGTGGTTGGTAGATAAATGGGTACCCTAGGTGGCCTAGTGGTTAAGACGCTGGGCTGCTGATGGGACGTGGTTCGGATTCCACGTTAAGCTGTAGGTCTAAGGTGGAGTGAAAAGCTTGACCTTCGTCAGAATGAACAATTCGGGCGGAAGCTAACCAAAGGTTACCAAAGATTACCAAAGGATGAATTTCACAATTAAACACATGAAATGAATGAATGATGCAAACCCACAGACAAAAAGAAAACTGATTCCAAGGCCTTTTATGTATTCATAAGTACACCTCGTCAGGGAATCATTCCCTGACGAGAGTAGTATAACCGCAAATTGTATGAGTACAATGACGTACGCGCCCAATCCATATATTTATTTATGGTATTGAACGCCCGTTCTCTGACTTTTAATTTACTTCACGGGCACCCTTTAAGTTGGGCGTACCCGGTGAGTTTATCTCTTATTTACGTTCAGGATTATTCGGCCTACCCAAGACGGATGGCCCTTTAAATTGATAGGCTAGGTTCCTTCGGCTTTCCACAAGCCTACTTGGAACGTTAATTTTCCCCAGCTAACAAGAGGGGTCTATCACAAGGTATTTAAAACAACACACGCCCTCTTATAAATTTTATTAAATGTTACTTGACACAGTACATGCATTTAATATTTTATTCTGTATTACATCTATAAAATTTCAGACAATACAATAATCTTAACGTCAAAGACAAAGTTCACAGTGATTGAATTTAAATCGTTAAATTGATCAGCAATGATAAATCTAAAGAAAAGATTAACAGTTATCGGAATTTCAATAATTTATAGATAGAGGGGTTTTTATGTTTTTAGTGCAACAAAAAAAAATACATAACAATAAATGAAGTGGTCGGAATTCGACCCAGATATTCAAAGACTAAAGTTACTTACTCTGCAGGAGACAAACTTACTCCCACTTGGGCTGCGTACGGACCGTAGATTTACGGCCGCTACAAAACTTGCAAACTCTACAATGTTAACTACCGGGACTTCTTTCTGAACCCAAATGGACGGATTCAGGAAATTAGGGCCCAGACGTACCCTATTTCTTATTTAAGTGGAGCTAAATTTACTTAAGAGACCGTTCACAAAACTCTTGGTCCGTTGGTTAACATTAATTAAGTTACAATCAAATTCTCGGTTAAGGTCGCTAACCTTCAAGTGAATATTCTCAAATTTCCGCGTAAACGAATTTCATGAACTATAAGTTCTTAATTTTTCCGTTAGTGACAATTGATTCTTTCAGTTTTAAGTTTGCTTACATTTACGCGCCGATTTCCGCGTAAGAATTTCATGAACTATAAGTTCTTAATTTTTACGTTAGTGACAATTGATTCTTTCAGTTTTAAGTTTTCTTATTTACGCGCCGATTTCCGCGTAAGCTAATGACATGGTACACTTTCCGTTTTAAAGTTTATTACGCCACAAGTCTACAGGGTGTTTGTTTAACCACAGTTAACTTCAAGGAGGAACGACTACAACTGACTTATCAATTTTGAATTTACTTTACAAATTTGAAGGACCCCGCCTTCCAATATTCTGCAAACCTATCAAATCATTTATTTTCCTAAGATCGTCCCTCCAGAAGGCTATTACCCATACAAGAGAGAAAGAAGGCGTCTTCACTTCGTTTCCCAGGATCCTGGGCCCCCTGATTGGAGCTGGACCTGATTTCCGAGTATAGACCCCTCCTTCTTCCCACGAAATACATTTAAAGACCGTTAACAGATTCGAAGCCCAAAGTTTATGACCCCCTTGTGGTTCAACTTTATTGGCGTCTTCGAGTCTGCGTTATATAAGTCACAACCTCATTTGAAAGCGAAACTAACCATGTGTACATCTGGAAACTTTAGTTGTCAACCTCCGCGGCCAAGCGGTTTTGGGTCTCCTCTTTCCCTGAGAACCACTTAAATAGAACGACCGTTCTATTTTGAAAACATCTTTAACTTATGCCTTTATGAATATTCATAACCCAAAACGCTTGGCTTTTTGCGAAAAATAAAAATCTTAAAACTAACATTTCTGCATGCCAATTGCATGGTTACGACATCCCTCCCCTCCTTTAATTTTGCACTCCGATGCAAACTTTCTTAACTAGGGTCGGGTATTATCACTTTTATTCACAAAAACTTTCCATTTACTTGTCCCCTTGATTGGGACACTATCACTGATAGATTTTATTTGTCCCTTTATTGGGACACCAACACTGACACACTTAATTTTAGTCATCCTCGGGTTCCTCGTAGTGTACTCGAGGTCGGGGCCTAAGAGCATACTGACGCTCAAACGGTGGCCCTGGGAAAGCAGCCTGTCTGCTTTCTCCGGGGGACCCTATTCCCATAAGGTCCCCGCGAGGAGGTAGTTCGGAAGCACCTGGCGGCTCCTGCTCGCCACTCGGTCCTGCCAGGGGGCAGGAGGTGCACTCCGGTTCACCTCCACGGGTCGATGTTCCTCCGTTCCCTGGGCGAAGCTCTCGGGGAGGAAGTAGCTCGGAGGCGCCCGGCGGATCCCATTCCGCCACTCGGTCCTGCCAGCGGGCAAGAAGCGCCCTCCGGTTCACCTCCCCTAGTCGATGTTTCTCCCTGTCCTGGGCGAAGCTCTCCGCGAGGAAGTAGTTCGGAAGCGCCCGGCGGTCCTCGTTCCGCCGCTCGGTCCTGCCAGGGGGCGGGAGGCGCCTTCCGGTTCACTTCCCCGTGTTGATGTTTCTCCCTGTCCTGGGCGAAGCTCTCCGTGAGGAAGTAGTTCGGAAGCGCCCGGCGGTCCTCGTTCCGCCGCTCGGTCCTGCCAGGGGGCGGGAGGCGCCTTCCGGTTCACTTCCCCGTGTTGATGTTTCTCCGGTGTCGAGGGCGAAGCTCCCGAGAGGAGGGGCGTTGGCCCTTCCCCCATCTCATCCCCTGCGTCGTCCGCCCCGCCTTGTCGCTCAACGTCCCATGGGGCATCGATGCTGCGGCGGATGCGGTCTCGATGGATCACTATCTCATGTCCAGTGATCATGTGACGCAGGAGATAAGTTACTGGAGTCTTCTGTTCCTGATGATGTATGGACCCTCGTACCGGGGCTCCAACTTGCCTCTGCCCGGTCGCGGGTAATCAATGTACACCAAGCCATGGGGCGCCTTCTCTTTGAACGGCTTCAATTCCTTGATTCCGTTAGCCTTCTCGTATCTCCGCATGAACTCTTCCACTCGGCGGTAGATTTCTCTGACTCCTCTTTCGGTCTTCGGCGTATTCCTCTGGGTTGTACGGGCTCCCGCACGCCTCCTGTGGCATGCGAAATAGCTTTGAAGGTACGTTGGGGGCTCGCCCGTACATCAAGAAGAATGGAGAATACCCCGTGGCTCGATGCACTCTGATGTTCAAGGACAATTCCACGGTGTCGAGGATTTTATCCCAGTCTCGTCCCGTTTCTTTACAAAGTATGCAGAGTTTGATGCATAACTCTTTATTCCGACGTTCGACCTCCCCGTTGCTTTGGGGCTGGTATGCGGCGGTCCTTTGGTGTCGTACTTCCCAAACCCTGAAGAGCTCCTGCAAGGTAGAGTTCCAGAACTCCTTGCCTTGGTCGGATACTACTGCTGAAGGGGCACCCAGTTTGCACCGTATCAAACGATGGCACTTGTCCGCCACCTCCCGGGCCGTCTTGTCCTTTATTGCTGCCAGTATGGTGAATTTGCTGAAACTATCCACACACGTGAGGATATAATGGCTGCCTTCCACGGTCGGAGGAAGGGGACCAACTAAGTCCACGTGCAGAAGTTCCCAAGGACTGTGGCCTCGCACACAAGGCATTGTTTCCACAGTCACTTTCCGCGTCCATTTGTTCCGCGCGCACGTGTCGCACGCTTGGACTACCTGCTGTACCTGTTGAACCATACCTGGCCAAAATAAAGGTCCCGTAGGATTTCTGTAGTTCCGGCAGCTCCCGGATGCATGCTCCCGACGTCAGTGTGGGCTTTCCAAATGAGCTGCTCTCTCAACTTTTTAGGAACTACGATGACCTCTCTTCCGTTCGCATCGATGTAAACCAGCAGGTTCCTCACTAGTTTGACTCTCGACGGCTGGATGGGCTTGGTTACGGACCAGCTGAAAGCCTTTCCTTCTTCGATGGCTGCTCGAATTGCCGCTATTTCAACGTCCTTCTACTGTTGTTTGCCGATTACCTTGCGATCAATGATCGCTTTGTTCGGATATTGCGTTCACAAACTCCTTCGTCACTCCAGGCGGGCGGGACAACCAATCGGCCACTCTGTTGAGTTTGCCTTTCACGTACTCGATGAGAACGTCGCAGTCTTGCAATGTCATAACCGAACGCTCTAGTCTTCCATTTGGGCTCTCGGTGTCCTTCCCTCAGAAGCCACTTCAACGGCTTATGGTCAGAACGGACGATGACTCTCTGCCCAAATATAACATTGCTTCAATTCCTTTCTGTTGGTTGGCCTCTTCTTTGGATTGTTGGGGCTTCACCCCGTTCCTGGTGACCACATGGCCTAATTACCCCACCTGGGACTGTAATAACTGTCATTTTTCCAACTTTACCTTTAAGTGGTGGTGCGTAGGCTATCCAAGGCTCGTTGTACCCTCTCGTCATGTCCTTCTAAAACCTTCCAAGGACAATGAGGTCATCTAAGTAATCTGTACTTCCTTGTCCATTGCTTCGGCAAAAAAATTCATTACTCTTTGGAACACTGGTGGACTATTGGACAATCCAAACGGGACCACCCTGAACTCGAAATGACCGCTTCCCGTGGGGAAGGCAGTTTTCGAGATGCTATCGTCGTGAATGGCCAACTGCCATTCTCCCGAGCGTAAATCCCTGCTCGAGAAGTAATGAGTCCCGTGCAACTTGGCCAAGGTTTCCTCAATGATGGGTACTTATTTAGTCATCCTCAATGATGGGTACTTATTTTTTCCTTGCTGCCATTGACGTCCCAAGGTCTATAGTCTACACAAAGCCTCAGGGCCCTACGCTTCTTTTCTTCAATCGCTTCCCCTTTGGATCCTGTGGTCACTCTTCGTTCCTAGTGATCACTGGTCCTGGTACTCTACCGGTGACGGTAGTAGTTAATCTTTTCTTTCCCTCGTCGGTCTTCTTCCCTTTGAGAGCGACGGACATCGGTGAACATGCGTCTTGAGGTGTTTTCAATCTCTTCTTAGTCACTTGTGGAAATTTGACTCTTTCTCACCGTGACACTTGTTCCATTTTTTCGTTTCGGGCGAGGAATCAAACGGCTGTTCCGACGAACCTCCCCGTTCTCGTTGCCTCAACCACCATGCCGATGTCATCTTATCTTCAAGGTATACTCTTTAGTCGTCACTTTATTTCTCAAGATACTTTACCGCCTCCTTGGAAAGGTTAACTTCCCGTTGAGATTTCCCGCTCTGTGATACTTGCAAACCACGCTGAGCCTCACTGCACATTCATTGCAGCGTAGAGTAAACGTCCAGGGGAAACCATACCCCAAATTTTCTTCTTCGTCTATTCCCTTTTCCTTTAACTTCTTTGGGGATTCTGCTCGACAACTTTCCAAGTATCCTCGAGCCTCACCGCATATCCCATGCAGTGGAGAATAGACGTCCAGGGGAACTCATATCCCCAATTTTCCACTGTCTATTCCCATATCATTTAACTTCCCTTTGGAATTCTGCTCGACAACTTCTCCAAGTATCCTCGAGCCTCACTGCATATCCTATGCAGCGGAGAATAGACGTCCAGGGGAACCCATATTCCCCATTTTTCACGATTACCAATGGAAACGACCAGGTGGAACGGCTATGCTGTATCACTCCTTGATCCAGCATTTCTGCTATTTGTCGCTTTACCTCCTCCTCGTGTGTAATAGGTACCTGTAGGGTCGCCTAAAGATGGGAGGATGGTCCTGGGTTTCCAACTTCATTGGCATCAGGTTATCATAACCCAAGGCTCGCCACCCAGTAAGAAGACATCTGAATAATCCCTTAGCCACTCTTCGACGATTTTCCTTTCTTTGTCGGAAAAGGATTTCCAACCAAGGACATGGGACTTGAGGCTTGTCACTCGTTCTTCGAAGTCCTTCTTCAATGCTTGACTTCCTTTCACCGTGACATTCGTTCCAATTTGGGGTGAGCGTCGACTACCCTCCCAATTAGCTCTGCCTCCGTCACTATGCCCACGACGTCTCTTTTTTCGCCAAGGTATTCTTCGTCATCCTGATTGATCATCAGTAACCTCATCTTCCTCTGTGGGATCCTGCTCGGTAACATTTTTTAAGTTTCCCCGAGCTTCACTGCACATTCATTGCAGCGTAGAGACGTCCCAGGGGAACTACGTCCCCGGGTCTCTGACTTCCTCGTCAGAATCACGGCGGCCACCTTTAGTGTTTCGTGCGGGATTGCCTCTACCAGAGTCACCCTCGCACTTTACTGTCTACTCCCTTTACTTGGATGGTTACTGTTTCATTCAGTGACTGTCCTCTTCCGGTGGTCTACCTGGGCTTCGTACCTTTGTTTCGTCTTCATGTCCTCCGAAACAATACGCCTATAGTCAAGTCTTGCTGAGCCTCTGGAATTATACAAACACAAAAGAATTCTTCAACCCCCCTTCCCATAGTCAAACTTACTTCTACTCCCTTTACATGAATGGGCGGGGCGGTGCAACTGAGAAGTTGGCCACTGTCCAAGAAGGCTCCCGATGTTCTTGTGCATAGCTTATGTCAATGTGACGGAAGCTCCACCATCGCTCAGCGCGGTGGAAGCTTGTTGAGCGACGAGTACTGGTAGGGTGATCAGTCCTAGCCGACGGACTCGCCGCTACTTCCTCTGAAGCTATTCGGGAGGCTTCTCCTTCCAATCCTGTCGAAGGTTTGCTCGAGGCACGCCTCTTCCCAATTTCGCATTTGCTGACAAATCTTGCACTGGCTCCGGCCACTTTCTTCCATTGTTTCCTCTTTGGAGTCTCTGTCTTCATTTGACTTGGTTTGTTTTCTCTTCTGGTTTCTCATGGGGTTGTAGTCACATTCTTGAGTTGTGTTATTCCTCCTGTGACCAGTGTCACAGTTCTTCCTTCTGGGCTCTCCTCTCTTGCTGGACTTGTCTCCGTCGTTCACCTCCACATCCTTGCTGTTGTCCTCCTTTGTGGCTGTGGCTGTTCTTTCTTCTGAATCTTGTGAGTTGTAGTCCCAGGATGTGGGAGGATTTTGCAGTTTCTGCAGTCTTCGGCTTCTGTCATGTGGCGTTTCTTCTCTTAGGACCTCTTCATCTCTTAGTCCTAAGCTTGGGTTGTTTACCGAAAACTGGGTTGATTCCATCCAATAGTCCCGAAAGGATGTTCCTTTGATGCAATTACAAGCATACTCCGGCATAACGGTCTTCAACGCGTCCTTAGGTATGCCCACTTTAATATGTCTCCTTGTGGGATTAGCCTGAACCAAGGCATTACCTGCACTTAATGTTCTGTGGCAATTGGGTTGACTGTCTCACCTTGTTCCTTCCTGACGGCGTTTGGGCTGGTTCCTGGGTTCTCTTGTGCCCGTTCGCCCACAAACTTCGGCGAACTTCCTTCCAAGGTGTGTCCAAAAGTCGTTTGCTCAGGACCCCTTACTGCCTGTTCACGTTGCAAAGGTAAGCTAGTACTCTTTAATACCTGTACGACGGTTTTTATATTCTGCTGCCGGTCTTCGTCGGTGCGGTGTTTCTCGTCTCTTGTGGTGTGTGCACTTCTGCAAGGATTCTTTGGGATGTCTTCTGGGTTCTCTGGTCTCCACCCAATCCTTTCTTGCCTCGCAAGTTCTTCTGTAACGGGAGGAACTAGAGAGATTCTTCGGGGACGAACCCCCGATCCTCGGTTGTCCAAATACTCCCATCGCGGAATAATCATTACAAGGTCTTCCAGTTTCGACCTTCTTCGATTTATTTCCTCCCTTAATTCCTTTATTAACCGAATAATTTTGGCCAAATTTATGCTTTTAAATTTTCCAAACTTTCTGTACTTATTTCGTTTAAGTTCGTTGTTTCGGAATCACTCATGTCACTTACGCTTTCCTCATTCGTTATTTCTACGCTCTTTACCGACATTGCGAAAGTTATTTGTTTGTTTAAAAAAACCTTTAAAACTTTAATCACTGTTAACGACCCTTCTTACTGTTCTCAATTATTGTACCGATTTATTGTTTGCAAATACTTCCGTAGAATTTCTGTTACAATTATTTCACAAAATCACTGTTACGGTGACTTCATATAATTGTTGTTACAATTATTTCATAAAATCACCGTTCCAGTTGCTCTATATAATTGCTGTCACAACTATTTCACAAAATCACTGTTACGGTGACTTCATATAATTGTTGTTACAATTATTTCATAAAATCACCGTTCCAGTTGCTTCCTACAATTGCTTTATTGTTACGCAAATTTATTTTAACAAAAGAGTTACACTCTTGCGATAAATACCTTGCAATAGAATAATCCCACTTCTGACACCAAATGACGTACGCGCCCAATCCGTATATTTATTTATGGTATTGAACGCCCGTTCTCTGACTTTTAATTTACTTCACGGGCACCCTTTAAGTTGGGCGTACCCGGTGAGTTTATCTCTTATTTACGTTCAGGATTATTCGGCCTACCCAAGACGGATGGCCCTTTAAATTGATAGGCTAGGTTCCTTCGGCTTTCCACAAGCCTACTTGGAACGTTAATTTTCCCAGCTAACAAGAGGGGTCTATCACAAGGTATTTAAAACAACACACGCCCTCTTATAAATTTTATTAAATGTTACTTGACACAGTACATGCATTTAATATTTTATTCTGTATTACTCTATAAAATTTCAGACAATACAATAATCTTAACGTCAAAGACAAAGTTCACAGTGATTGAATTTAAATCGTTAAATTGATCAGCAATGATAAATCTAAAGAAAAGATTAACAGTTATCGGAATTTCAATAATTTATAGATAGAGGGGTTTTATGTTTTTAGTGCAACAAAAAAAATACATAACAATAAATGAAGTGGTCGGAATTCGACCCAGATATTCAAAGACTAAAGTTACTTACTCTGCAGGAGACAAACTTACTCCCACTTGGGCTGCGTACGGACCGTAGATTTACGGCCGCTACAAAACTTGCAAACTCTACAATGTTAACTACCGGGACTTCTTTCTGAACCCAAATGGACGGATTCAGGAAATTAGGGCCCAGACGTACCCTATTTCTTATTTAAGTGGAGCTAAATTTACTTAAGAGACCGTTCACAAAACTCTTGGTCCGTTGGTTAACATTAATTAAGTTACAATCAAATTCTCGGTTAAGGTCGCTAACCTTCAAGTGAATATTCTCAAATTTCCGCGTAAACGAATTTCATGAACTATAAGTTCTTAATTTTTCCGTTAGTGACAATTGATTCTTTCAGTTTTAAGTTTGCTTACATTTACGCGCCGATTTCCGCGTAAACGAATTTCATGAACTATAAGTTCTTAATTTTTGCGTTAGTGACAATTGATTCTTTCAGTTTTAAGTTTGCTTACATTTACGCGCCGATTTCCGCGTAAGCTAATTTCATGAACTATAAGTTCTTAATTTTTCCGTTAGTGACAATTGATTCTTTCAGTTTTAAGTTTGCTTACATTTACGCGCCGATTTCCGCGTAAGCTAATGACATGGTACACTTTCCGTTTTAAAGTTTATTACGCCACAAGTCTACAGGGTGTTTGTTTAACCACAGTTAACTTCAAGGAGGAACGACTACAACTGACTTATCAATTTTTGAATTTACTTTACAAATTTGAAGGACCCCGCCTTCCAATATTCTGCAAACCTATCAAATCATTTATTTTCCTAAGATCGTCCCTCCAGAAGGCTATTACCCATACAAGAGAGAAAGAAGGCGTCTTCACTTCGTTTCCAGGATCCTGGGCCCCCTGATTGGAGCTGGACCTGATTTCCGAGTATAGACCCCTCCTTCTTCCCACGAAATACATTTAAAGACCGTTGACAGATTCGAAGCCCAAAGTTTATGACCCCCTTGTGGTTCAACTTTATTGGCGTCTTCGAGTCTGCGTTATATAAGTCACAACCTCATTTGAAAGCGAAACTAACCATGTGTACATCTGGAAACTTTAGTTGTCAACCTTCGCGGCCAAGCGGTTTTGGGTCTCCTCTTTCCCTGAGAACCACTTCAATAGAACGACCGTTCTATTTTTTGAAAACATCTTTAACTTATGCCTTTATGAATATTCATAACCCAAAACGCTTGGCTTTTTGCGAACCAAATAAAAATCTTAAAACTAACATTTCTGCATGCCAATGGCATGGTTACGACAACAATGCAATTGCATAATATTGCATAATGTTCCTCGACAACATGTGTGTTTAAGAATGTTTGAAAAGTGGCGGGGAAACGAATTCCTATGGCTGCTGTTAGTCCGTTTTCTCTCTGTAGTTGTCTGTTCCGCAACATATGTATATCCCACACAAAGTTAAAAGATGTAAACAGCTGAATGACCGATAGACGTTTTCCAAATGTATTTTCGATTGTTCCCCAAGGGAAGGCAAATTTAGAACAGGTGTTTTTCAAACGCTGATAAAATATTATATTTCTGATGATTTATTGGATGTTAATGCCTTCCAAGGTTTACGATATGCTAATCAAACTAAAAAGTTGTAGGCAAAACTGAAACCTCCTTTTTGTTTAACAAACAATGCACGTCTCTAAAGACTGATAAGCTCATACAAACCTCATCACGATTCCTGTTTCTTGCCGAGTGTCAACGATACACATGTCTATCTACCTATCTCTCTCTCTCTCTCTCTCTCTATATATATATATATATATATATATATATACATATATATATATATATATATATATATATATATACATATATATATATATATATATATATATATATATAAATATATATATATATATAAATATATATATATATATATACATGTCTATCTACCTATCTCTCTCTC
Organism: Bathynomus jamesi; assembly: GCA_023014485.1. Taxonomy (NCBI): domain Eukaryota; kingdom Metazoa; phylum Arthropoda; class Malacostraca; order Isopoda; family Cirolanidae; genus Bathynomus; species Bathynomus jamesi. The sequence goes on along the minus strand of JAJOZX010000828.1, from coordinate 1,139,779 downwards.
TCTCTCTCTCTCTCTCTCTCTCTCTCTCTCTCTATATATATATATATATATATATATATATATATAAGCACACCGGACAATAAATTAGTCACCCCTCTCAGAATGTACCTAATAACGTGTGACGGCGCCTCTGGCCTTGATAACCGCACGAATCCGGCGAGGCAGAGACTCTACGAGGTTGTGCATGTACTGAACATCGATTTGCTGTCACTCGTTCTTCATCCGGTCCGAAGTTCCGCCAGAGTCCGTGGGTGTCTATTCCTGCGCTCACTTCTGTTTCCAGCTGAACAACCCTTCGACGCATTCAGGATTAAAGGCTTCATTGGACCTGCGATATACTCGTCGCCTCCCATCATTGGAGAACAAACAAAAACAGGACTCATCGGACCAAATTACACGTTTCCAATCTCCGCAGTCCAGTTTTTGTGCCTCTGAGCCCATTTATAACATGCCAATTTGTTGACTTGCTGTTAACAGCGGCCTCTTCCCGGTACCTGCTCCAGATGTCCATCGCGCATGCAGTTCTCGTCGCAATGTCCGTTCGCAATTGGTCGCTGGAGAACCATTATTGGTTTCTTGGAGCAATTGTTCTCTGGTTGAAAACGATTTGCAGTTACTAGACGAGAAACATGGCGGCGGCCCCTATTGTCGAATTGTTTTCCGGCCACAGTTACGCCGTCGATTATATTATCAGTTGATTGCGAACTACACCACTCTTTGTAAACTCGCGGACAGTACGCGTTGACACACCAACAAATTGGGCTATTCAGACATTTTGTGTCCGTGGGCTCTGCCAAACACGATGGCTCCTTTTTGCCATGAGTAACGTCTGCCTCACGACCCATTTTGCAGACTATATCCAACACACACTTTGTTCTTCACCACCTCACGAAACAGATCTGATCCTGTGTGCTACGTCCCGCTATTGTCATTACCAATGCTACATCAGCGCCCTCTGTGTGACCTTGAACTTCCTACTATCGGTGCTATTAGGGGTGACTAATTTTTTGTCCGGTGTGCTTATATATATATATATATAAATATAACTATATATATATTGGAATATATATATATATATATATAAAATTATATATATATATATATATATATATATATATATATATATATTGGAATAAATAAAACCGCAAACATAGCACTCTTTACATATACAAGACCTACTAAGTTATATATTTTGGGTAATTACAAAAATTAACTCGCTGAGTGAATGAGCATTTTCAGAAACGTCAGATTAAGTTTTGCTATTTTCCAGAGTTATTATATTCATGCTTTGGGACCACATTTCTGGGTTTAAGCATTCACGTATTGTGTACATTTTTAGAAAATCAAAATAATACTTTTTACAAACTAAAATTAAGTATTTGTACGGAGATAATATATCTTCTTATATTTTAACAGCCAAAATCACGTATTTGTAGAAAAATCACTATAATTAAAAAAAATAAAATAAACTGCACTCTTTTTTCAGAATTATTTGCAGTACCGGATTTTGATTTGTCAGCGCCAGGCAATTTGAATTTTAGACCCCTTAAGACTTTTTTAACATTTTATTAATTTTTCCTTATGATAAAAAAACTAAAAATATAAAAATGTAGGCCTCTCGCCACAATAATAAGAAGTAAAATAGACACTCCTCAACAATTTGAATGCATGTCAGACGAATTTCATATTTTGGATTTCTTTTTATTTATTTATTAAGTTTTTTAGCCGTTTTATATCACCTACTTTATGTAGTAAGTAAGTAAGTAATATATGAAAATAAAAAGCTTTATTAGCATTCTAGTATAGTCCAAATGACAAATATTATTAATACAATGACTGATCATATACTAACATATACTATAATAATATACTATAATAAACTTAGTTCTTTTCAGCGACTGATTTGTGTTTTTACAACCTGCGGTTAACGGGCTGGGTTCCCTCCCAAAAATTAAATTACATAAAACTAAGAATGAGTGAAGCTTTGGATGACATCAGTCGAACTTTATTTTGACGCTCTCGTCTTTTTTATTTGAGGAGGGGCATTTTGCGATATTCGTCCTTGCCCATCCTTCGTGTATTAAAAAATAACACAAATTTAATGTTAATGATTTTAATACGACTTCACTGGCAAATTATCTGTAAATCTGAATACGCTACAGAAATTAGCACAAAAAGTGCGCAACTATATAAGCAGAAACATTCCCTTCATCATCTTGCCATCAACCGATTAAAAGGAAGAGTAATTTACGCCCCGGCTACCATCACCTGGCCACGAACACAGGTGGAGGAACGGCTCATCCATACCATGCCTAGTGACGGCGCACCAGCTTAACCTTCATGTGAAGAGAGAGCAACAAGGGTTAACTACTCTTCATCACGTGCTTAAATATATATATATATATATATATATATATATATATATATATATATATATATATATATATATATGCAATTGTATTAAGCTTCGTTCTGAACCTAACCAGGCGTTGTCTAACCTAGCCTAGCTTAACTGTTTAAGATTCAAATTGAAGGTCAAACGGAGATATTATAGCCTCTCCGCCTAAAAAATATTTACCCTTATTAATAGTATAATAAATACGTAGGTTTTGCAATTTACAATGACATAATCAACTGTGAAGCTTGACTATTTATTTTCTTCAATTTGGCCCTGAAGCTTTAGTCTTTACTGAGATCTTATTCCATCAAATTATGAGAACTATTTTTATCAGTACCACACAATTATTTCAGTTAACTTCATCTTCGTGGGATCAGAGGTAAATTTTTCCCCGTAACTGCTATATATATATATATATATATATATATATATATATATATATATATATACTGGTAACGTGTCATATTTTCATAAACATCAATCACACGCCTTTATTGGCAATTGTCATAAAACTTATAAAAACTTTTACATTAAAACACATGAATGGTTTTACATTAATCAACAGACCTAGCCATTAGCTTTTACTCGTCAGAGAAGCAGAGGCAAATAAACTTACATTTTTCATTACCTGGTTCCATTTCCTCCGCGTCAACGAAATTAAGCGACGTTGGCTTTGTTCAGTAGTTTGACTGCGGATCACCTCACATGCACAATAATGCTATGGCTGAGTTTTCATTTCAATACATCATTTAACCTTATAAATCAAACTTATTTTTTACACGCATTTTGATTATTTTAGTTAATTTGTTTCTGTATTGAGTATATTGCATTTTAGGAATTTTATTCTGCAATAACTAGACATATTTCATTATACCTTTTTCCCCATCCTATTCAGGCCGGTTAATTTGCCCGTTTTACCAAGATTAATTCCAATTATTGTAAGCGTTAAATTGTTTTCTGCAGTTGCTGAAAACCATCAGCAACCATTTCAGGGTTAAGTTAAACGTAGAGACTGAACAACGTTTCATAAATGAGTGACGCTTTCTTTATTAGATCTTCATTTTAATTAAAACCAACGTAACGGTACAAATCGTGAAAGACTTTATTACACATGTTTTGAAATTAAATAATTTTGGTAAGAAAAGAATAACGGGGTAAATACAGCTTTATTATCAAAATAGAGTGATTTTAAAAGGAATTTATACAGGTTATTTAAACTATTTAATCATTTAACAAATAAAACATAAATATTATACATTTACATATCAAAGGGTTTTATAATAACAGGCCAACAGGACAATCGTCGGATAGGCTAGGGGTGGGGACACGTTCGAGTGAATATGGCGGTGACAGCTCGTCTGTATACTCACTGCGCGAAAAGAGAACATTAACAAACAACACACACACACACACACAACACAAAAAAAAAAAAATTGCGCATATATATATATATATATATATATATATATATATATATATAACATTCTTTGAGAACTCACATTCCACCCGTCTTCCTTCTTTTTCTTCTCGGAGTGGGAAAATCGTCTGATTCGCTGTCGGAACTTGATGATAGACAAATTAAGTGGGGCGTGCTGGACAAAGGGGTATAGATATGTATATATAAATATGTATGGTTATACTCCTTGGTTGTAAAAGCAAACCCGTTCAAAATTTATGCGCATTTTCTGAGCGGGGGATGAAATATATTATTCTCCAGCCTTTTATATGTGTGCAACATTCAAATTATTTAGTCATTACGACGCTACGGGTAATATCAATACATGTAGTTTTATTTATCTATTCTCTAACACCATCACCACATTAGTTTCTACTTACGTGTTGTGCGCCGCATGATTCGTTCTGTCATCAGAAAATGCGCGCGGACGACCCAGAGAATTGCAAGACGGGGGTTCTTGGGGGCACATTGCAATTTCAGCGTCCGCAGCCGCCTGAAACAACGCCAGCTCGTAGGGCGTAAATTCAAGCTCATAACAACTGCTTTCGTCATTGCACAAGTCTTGGGAAGAGGCGCTCGGCTGATCAAGAGATTTGCAAGACTGGGGATCCAGTTGTTGCCTTGCATAGGATGCGTCCGCTGTTGCCTGAAATAGATCCAGCTCGTTGGGGTTAAATTCAGGCTCGTAAGCGTTGTGCGCATCGTTCAGATCACCTTCAGCGTGGATAGAATCCATGTTAGCTATTTGTGCGTGCTTAAACTGGCATAGAAAGTAAAAGCGCTTTATCTTTAAATAGCTTGTGCATATATATATAATATATATATTTTTTTTTTATTGTGGATAAACTGTCACACGAATAATATTTTAGCCTCAAATAAAAGAGCTTAACTTAAAACATGTGCAGTTATATATATATATATATATATTATATATACATATATACACACAGTATATATATATATAATATATATATACCCTATATATTTACTAGACCGTGATTAACTATCACATGCATAGTATTGCAATCTCTAATTTAAGGTGTAAAATATGGGTCTTAAACTTAATGGATACTCACTAGCGTCCTTATCCGGCCAGCTTCTTTACTCAAACAAATCATCAGGCAGAGGTACAAGAATTTCATAAGTTTCCAATTACCCTCAGGGCTCTATTGTAGGCCTACCACAAGGAAGCACAGAGTATTCGTACATTTTCTAATAATGGCCCCTCAGGGACACTAAAATAGTCAGCAAGTTTTAATAGCACTCGTGTAGGTACTGTGCGTATATATATATACACAAGCGCCATCGGTCAAGCAACTGCAGGCAAATAATGACAATTGAACAGAGATCGTTATACGAGGTGGATATAATACAGCAAGTTCATCTTTGATAAGTTCTTGACATGATGGAGCACATCATCTGTAAACAAAATGAGAGGTACGTAATGCAGTTTTTATTTGTGGGCTATTTTTTAACTTGAAACTGTAACCTATATTTTAATGTTTTCAAATTCGCTAAAATACTGACACAAGTCATAATTGTTTACTGCTAATATAACATTCATATAGAAAAGAATAATCTATCCTTTTATCGCCATTTTGGACAAATTATGGGGTATTTCCCTCTCGGTAGTACGTTTAATTGCATCGAGCGTTAGGTGATTGTGTGCCCGCTACTTCAAGACCACTGCATACTGTAGGCCTATAAACGCAACGGTGAATGTCATCACAAAATTTTGATAGATATATTTTATGTAACATTGCCCGCTAAGTAATGTTTTATCTTCAATGTTTAAAACAGCCCTTGAGATAAACCTCGAGTGTCCCTATCGACTCGTGCGACGCTCCCCCGCCCCATTTTTTTTCTCTTGTTTTCTTAAATGCTTGAACAGCGCATCAACAGGATGCAAACCCCTAAGTTGCGCTCTCCCCCACCAATTAGTCTCCGTTGATTGGGCTCGCCTCGGCGTGCCTTGGACTCTGACGTAGTAGGGATGGAGTACGTAAATCGATGCGGGGGGAAAAACCCGTTAGAATATATCTTGCGCTTCGTCGGGAATGAGTGATAGGCCGGGTGGCGATCTGGTGATTCTCCGAGTAGATCCTGAGAGGGTTTGCTCGTTGAAGACTAAAATTGAGAGTTATCGAGTGAGATTTGAGTTTTGAGACATTGAGTTTGAGAGAATATTGAGTTTGTGAGGAAATATTGAGAACCGTTAACCTAAACTACTGCGAGGGATGTAGTGGATGGGCAACGTTATAACTTAAGTAATTTCATTAATGCTAAGACCAGTTTAAGTCCAAGTTGAACCTAACAGCCAAATTGACTGAACTCGTACTTATTGTGTCTTGAATCTATTGATTAAAAGCTAAACAAACGAACAATTTCATTATCAATTACACACGTAGAAATAGGGGGTAGAGAAGTAAGCGGAGGATAAAGAATTCGCGCAGAGGGTCACTAAATTTAAGAGAAAGGCTAATTACACCACCGACGGAAAAAACTGACAACCAAATATCCAATTTTTATTTTTACTGATCGGGTCTTGTAGTGACCTTCGAGAAACAAACAATTTGTGATAAGGGTCCGTCTCCCTGACAACGGACTTTTTATTACAAACTGGTGTCAGAAGTGGAATCTTCCCTTTCTGATACCCCCTCTAAAAACCTAAGTGAAAAGGGAAAAAAGTGCTCTCCAAGTGTGTATATGAGGGCTACCAGCTCGCAACAGACAGAGACGAACGACAACGTGAGGGTCACCCGATCGAGAACCGCTGCGTGGGCTGCTGCTGCTCAGGCCGAGTCGACATCGCAACTTGCTACTGGACACCAAGCGGCAGGAGGAGTAAACTTTCCCACCAACGCGGAAAGAGAGGTAAGCGACCCATCTTGTGTTGCGAGAGGTTTTAGAGGACGAGTGGAGAGCCTCCCTATAGCGGGCAGTTCCCCTAAATTAGCCCCATCAAACCTTCATTTCTTTCCCCCGAATTTTGATATAAATAGAGCACCTTTCCTTCCAGTTGGTTCCCCTAGACTCGAGTTTGAGAACAATCCGGATCCAAACCCGTTTTAACAAATTTTAGAGATTCAAATTCGGTCGAGTTTTGGCCAATATCATGAGAGAACATGCCCCCCAGTCAAGAAGGAGCCGGGACTCGGGCCGAAACGCCCTCTACCCCACCTTCTCCTCCCCCCACTTTACCCAGGAGAGCCCACCGTAATACCGTGCCCGAAAGAGGTATCGTGACCTTTTAAATGAGCGATCCTTGCAAAATAGGTCGAACGTGTTTTCGTTGCCTGATGTTTTAAGTGGTAGTGACGATCCTTTTTCCGTTGAGGAGGAGAAAAAACTTAAGATAGCTGCAGAAATCTGCCCAGTGTTCTGTGGATCATATGCGGAGTACTTAATTTCGACCGCACACGGTGGCGGTAGGAGATATGTGTCATTTCCCGACTTCGCCGCCGAGATTTCTAGATTAATATTGGCAGGAGAGCCAAGAAGTGATAGGATGCGGATCGAGGTAGCAATAAGATGCTCCGTCCTACCCTCGAGACGGATTTTCGTGGGCTTCCAAAAGAAAGCGAGAACGTGGAAGCAGTTCTTAGAGGCGCAGAGGTGGGTGCCGACTTATATGGCATGAACAGAAAAGACGAGATTTTGAATAGACTGATGTGTCTAGAGAGAGAGGGGAGAATGGAAGATGAATCATTTGGGTCCTTTACGTACAGAATACAACAAGAAGCCGAGTCTCCGAAGGAAGACGCGGGAGAAGACGAGGCGAGGATAGACGTTGATTTTATCCTTAATAAAGTTATTCTGAATGCTATTCCGCGGAAATTGTGAAAAAAATATGACATGACTGAACCGATAAATAAGAAAATAAAGCGAATCCGGTGCGACGAACGCATCGTCACGGAGCCGGTAGCACCCCATTTGGGCATTACAGCCGATAATAATACACAGGACGCCTTCAGAGGTGCTCCTGCGGGATCCATGCCATTTCCGACCCCTTACCAATACCAAATGCCAGTCCAGAACATCTACCAACACCCAACATCAATTCCGACACCTTACAGACAACCGCCCCCTATCCAAACCCCCCATCCCTATGCTTCACCCTTTTATCAAATGTATCCCCCCTTTTTTCCCCCCAACGCAGGTTTCCCTGATCACCACGTAAATATGGTCCCAGATAACACCGGTAATGCCCCCAAATCCTCGTCCAACTATGCCTGGTTTAACAACATTCAATGTTTTATATGTGAAGAGAGGGGCCACAAAGCTAGTCTATGCCCCTTGATCGAGGGTATGAAAGCACTGAAGTTAGAAAAAAATAAGCCCCGGGAGAGTGAAAGGGTGTATGAAAGATGATAGCTATAAGCGTGAGTATGAAGGAGATCGTCGGAGGGAATGGACCCCAAGAGGAGGCCGACGGTACGAAGATTACGATCGAAGAGGAGATACATACGCCTCCCCTTCCGAATCTTCGCGGAGACGAAATTTCTCTCCGTATGAGAGAAACCGAGGTAGCAATGGGAACTACGATACGACAACAGGTACGAGAATCGGTACCGCTCTCCGTCGCCCTATGAACAACGAAGAAGAAGGGACTATTCCCCTTACGACAGAGACTACTCCCCTTACGACAGAAGAAACGGAGGTTACCCCTCCCCCAACAGGAATGGAGGCAGGTATCCCGACAGAAGAACGGACCGAAGTCCGTCACCCTATGGGAGATACGACCAGGAGAGGGAAACCAACCGCGGAAGACGCCCCGAAAAAGAGTGGGAGAAAGGGCGAAGAAATTCCCCGTGGCCCCGAAGGAAACTCATCAAACGAAAGGGACACCTCCCCCCGTCGAGTGTCATTCAAGGAGAGGAAGAAGTAAAACACCAGCCAAAAAACGTGAACTGAGACAGATATTGGCGAAGAATAAAGAAAAAGAAGGCAGGGACTGGGACAGAAGAGATAAAAGTGAGAAAATGAACATGAATGAATGGATTGAGAAAGAGAGGACGACATGCAGAAACGAGAAAGCAAATGAGATGAATGAAATGAGTGAAAATGAAAAACGCAGCCTAAATGATGATGCAAAAGAGGAGTGAAGCGCTTGCATTCGAACTAATTGCTGACCGTACCTGATAACTAAATTATACTGCAAAATATAAATTCATATAATTTCATTCAGTTAACTAATAATGTAGGCCCTCGTAATGTAGGCTTTCGTCTTTCGGTTTAGTATGCAAAGTTTCAGTACACAGAGTGTTCTCGCGTCATGTAAAATAATTTAGTTATCCCTTTCCACCCCTAATTGAGAAAAAATTAATCAGCTTCACCCAGTAAATATCTTGTTCACGATGTTACAATGAAATAAATGGGAACAGATAAGCAACATTAAAGGCTGCTCAGTTCTGAGCCATTAATTGGGCGAAGGGCATTGCCCTTATACAACCTTCAGCAATTAGAAGTCGCCCCATATAATATAAACCCTCCTACTGTGTATTTCTTTTCCTAAAACTATCCTCTCCTTTAATGAAATATCCATTGTACAGTGAGTTAATAAATTTTAGATCTCTGTTCCGGTGTATACTCTAAGATGCTTACAAATTTTAGGCCCACCCTTTTCTCATAATTGTTCGAAGAGGATGTAAACAGTTGTTAAGATCCCACATCCGCCGCTGGGCGCGAAGAAGTTTATGTCATTTTATACCTTTTATTCTAATTTAATTCTAATGAACAGGTCATTCCTGAATATCAATTTTATATTTTTCCTTCTTTTCTTTCCCGTATTTTCCCTACGTCTTCATGTATATAGCATTTCTTTTCACGCTCTTCTATGATCTTGCTCTTGTCACTTCCACTACTAGTACAACCATGATTATTATTGTGTATATATATATAGACGTTTTATTTAAATTTCCTGTAATTCCGTCGTGACTATGAATACTAATGCGGTAGGTAAACCTAAATGACTTCTTCCATGTTTTGAGAGTTGCCTCTCCACTACAAAGCATTTCCTCTCACGGTGCATTTATCTTTCCGTATTCACGGACCATTAAAGTCCTTCGTTCGGCCGCCTCAAGTTCCCTCAGTGATTCAATACTTTTTTTTTTTTTTTTGAAGGGACGAATTTGTTATACACAAGCCACTTGATTCCCCATAATACCCCATGTTTTATCTTCAATGTTTAAAACAGCCCTTGAGATAAACTTCGAGTGTCCTCATCGACTCTGCGACGCTCCCCCGCCCCTTTTTTTTTCTTTCTCTTTTTTTCTTAAATGCTTGAACAGCGCATCAACAGGACGCAAACCCCTAAGTTGCGCTCTCCCCCACCAATTAGTCTCCGTTGATTGGGCTCGCCTCGGCGCGCCTTGGACTCTGACGTAATAGGGAGAGAGTACGTAAAGAGATGCGGGGAAAAAACCCGTTAGAAGATATCTTGAGCTTCGTCGGGAACGAGTGATAGGCCGGGTGGCGATCTGGTAATTCTCCGAGTAGGTCTTTGAGAGGGTTTGCTCGTTAAAGACTAAAATTGAGAGTTATTGAATGAGATTTGAGCTTGAGACATTGAGTTTGAGAGAATAGAGAGTTTACGAGGAAATATTGAGAGCCGTTAACCTAAACTATAGCGAGGGATGTAGTGGATGGGCAACGATAGATCTTAAATTATTTAGTTAATGTTAAGACTAGTTTAAGAAAAAACCTGAACTTAATCGTCTTATATTTCGAATTTGAGATTGAACTTGTAGTCAAATATGACTTAAATTTATTGATTAAAAGCTATTCAAACAAACTATTTCATTATTAAATACACACTAAGTCGGGGGTACAGAAGTAAGCGGAGGATAAAAATTCACGCAGAGGGTCACTAACTTAAAAGAAAGATTTATTATAACTTCAATTTACTCATCGAGCCTTGGCAGTGACCTTCGAGGAACAAACAATTTGTAATAAGGGTCCGTCTCCCTGACAACGGACAATTTTTTATTACATATATATATATATATATATATATATCATCCAAGGCTCACGATACCAATTTTGTTTTATAAATTTTGAAAAGAATGCTTAGTATGTAAAATGCAAGTAAGTGTGGTGAAAAATAAGGAAAGAAGTTTGTGTTTGGGGTCATGCTAGATTGACCACAGGGAAGATGAGACATGTGTAGGATCTATTCGGCTGTACATTATTATTTTCCGCTTTTATTTTAGCTCATTCGGCAACTATAATTGTGTGGGATATGAAGCAGACATTAGTGTCAACGTTTCTACAGGTGACGACTGTAGAGTACTCACGCCACGGAGTCGCAGAAGGAATCGCGCGAGGTATGTGTGTGTGTGTGATAATTTTGAAAAGTGAGTAGGTATCTGCATTATGCATACCAACTCTCACAGGCAATATGTTTATGAAGCCTTTGTTATTATCGCAGCTAATGTTGTTAGGTTTTACCGAATTGTCTGTCTATTTCAGATCTGCATTTTCTTCATATGGCCTGCAGGTCACTAAACCAACGAATAGTAATTGTGCCGTAACAGCCCCGTCGGCCATTACAGCGGGTGATGCTTTTGCAGAGGTTACTAATAGGAAAAGAACGAGGTAACTGCTTAGGGGTCATTCATGTTATGAGCGAATCGTTCTTTCACACAGCTATCTCGGGGAAAATAACGACTTAATCGATTTACACAACCTTTTTTCCCGCCTATTGCAGATCTGGCCCGTCATCCCGCGTTTGTTTGAGCATTACGCCACGCGCATCGTCACCGATTAATGGCCACGATGCTCCAGAACCAGCGTTTGACGTTGAGCCCGAGCCCTAGCAGGACAATGGTGGCACTCATAGAAAAAAAGACGGTAAATGTATATAATTCATTCTTAACATTTTATAATAAACATTGCCTTCCATTTTGTTCATTTTTAGAATACAACTGATTATTTATATAAATAAAAATTTCGCAAATAAGTTATGTAAATAAAAGACAAAATGTAATTTTGTTAGCTAAATCTTTTATAATGTGCGATCTTGACAGTTTACCAGCAAATCTTGAAAAGATAATAAATGGGAGATTAAAAAGGTGTATTTCTTCACAAGCTCAATAGTGTACCATAAGTGATGTCCTGACATGCTGACATGCGTATCATGCATGCTGCATGGATTTTTATTTTGTTGAAGTAATTAACGTGTTCTAATATGTTACCTTCTCTCTGAAAAACAGGTTTCCATTAAGTATTTTTAATTTGGACTCAATTCCATCTGAGTCAACCCGATAAAAACGGATGGTTAGTGAAAAGTTTAATACATCATCATCCTAATCTTGCTATTCACCATTTTCAGCATGACTTATCACGACATATGGAGTGTTTACCATCATTATCCATGGAACGCTCGTGTTTGTTGAATGTTTCAGGGTCTGCTGCGGACCCTACATCACCCATACCCATCGATACGAGCAGTATGGGATGTCTGTCGTCGGTACCTATGGAGGTCTCATGGTTGCATGATGGGTCACGGTCTGATGCATCCCTGGCCCCTACACCCTCCCACCCCCCACCGCATCAGACAGCACCAATCCATGGGGTCAGGAGGAGGAGCCCGGTCCTCCTCCTGATTTCATGGCACATCACGTATGTGATATAAACGATTTTGCAATCCAGCGTCACCCGGTTTTCGAGTTGCACCAGTGTATCGAATCGGGTTATGAACAGGCAATCTCAAGTGCATCTACAGACTCCTTGGATATGTAAATGCATAATATGTATGTTTTACTTGTTAAATGATTAAATAGTTTAAATAACCTGTATAAATTCCTTTTATAATCACTCTATTTTGATAATAAAGCTGTATTTACCCCGTTATTCATTTTTCATTTTCTTACCAAAATTATTTAATTTCAAAACATGTGTAATAAAGTCTTTGACGATTTGTACAATTACGTTGGTTTTAATTAAAATGAAGATCTAATAAAGAAAGCGTCACTCATTTATGAAACTTTGTTCAGTCTACGTTTAACTTGACCCTGAAATGGTTGCTGATGGTTTTTAGCAACTGCGGAAAACAATTTAACGCTTACAATAATTGGAATTAATCTTGGTAAAACGGGCAAATTAACCGGCCTGAATAGGATGGGGAAAAAGGTATAATGAAATATGTCTAGTTATTGCAGAATAAAATTCTTAAAATGCAATATACTCAATACAGAAACAAATTAACTAAAATAATCAAAATGCGTGTAAAAAATAAGTTTGATTTATAAGGTTAAATGATGTATTGAAATGAAAACTCAGCCATAGCATTATTGTGCATGTGAGGTGATCCCCAATCAAACTACTGAACAAAGCCAACGTCGCTTAATTTCGTTGACGCGGAGGAAATGGAACCAGGTAATGAAAAATGTAAGTTTATTTGCCTCTGCTTCTCTCACGAGTAAAAGCTAATGGCTAGGTCTGTTGATTAATGTAAAACCATTCATGTGTTTTAATGTAAAAGTTTTTATAAGTTTTATCACAATTGCCAATAAAGGCGTGTCATTGATGTTTATGAAAATATGACGCGGTACCAGTATATATATATATATATATATATATATATATATATATATATATATATATATAATATATACAATATGTCCCACAAAAAAGTACACCCAACTTTAGATTGTACTAACTCCTCCAAAAATTTAGATATTTTGGATATGTTTGTTTGCTTTAATATAGCAAATTATTCTTTGTTAACGTTCAAATTTATTCATGTTTAAACGATTTAGTGTTTAAGCATCTGCTTTTAACTGAAGGGTACAGCAAAATGGGTTGCGCGGAATGATCATTTCTCCCAGCCAGATAGCTCCTCTTGCTTTAACCAATGTGCTACTTTTTACGTCGAAGATATTGCAAATATTTTTTTTAAATAATTCGAACTTTTGTATCTAAGATACGAGTCATACATATAAATGAAGAATCTGAATTACTAAATTTATAAATAACTTTGAAACCCTTATCATGCAGTTTACACGAAGGCAGCGCGTTCTCATGGTCACAACTTATCTGCAAACTAAAAGCTTAAAACAAGTTCAGAATACCTTCGAATTGCAATTTCCCGATAGAGCTTCTCCAACTAAACATACAATTTTGAAGAATGTTCGGAAATACAAAGAAGAAGGAACGGTCCTCAATTTGAACAAAGGACGTTCAGGCCATCCGAAGACGGCAAGAACAGACGAGAACATTCAGCATGTTCGGCATTTATTAGAGAGACATCCAAAAGTGTCCACCAGGCGAAATGGTACAGAACTCTCACGCATGTCATTTCATCGAATAGTTCGTGAGGATTTGAATTTGTACCCATACAGAATGGAAATTCGACATCAACTCATTGAAGGAGATCTACCTCGCCGCCTAAGATTTGCCCAGTGGTTTCTTGAAAAACCAGAAAGATTCACGGCACAATTAGTGGTTGGAGATGAGGCGGCCTTTTTTATGAATGGTCTAGTGAACAGACAAATCTGCCGTCAGTATGCACCAAAAAATCATCCACCTGGCAATCATATCTACGGAAAGAATAACTCTAGACAAAAACTGTCTCTCTGGGTAGGACTGTGCGGTAATGGAGCGGTAATTGGCCCGGTCTTTTACGATGGTAATCTAAATCGTGAAGCTTACCTAGAAATGATAGACCGAGAAATCCTTCCACAAATACGTATTACTTATGGAAACCGATTTAATCGTATTTGGTCGGTGCAAGACGGAGCTCCTGCTCACAGGAGAGTTATTGTGAAGGAACGCTTGCAGGAAGTCTTCCACCAAAGAGTAATTGCTACAGGCCATGACATTGAATGGCCTCCCAGAAGCCCTGACTTGACCCCGTGTGATTACTTTTTATGGGGTCATTTGAAAAAATAGAGTATTTGCATCACAACCTATCAATTTAGATGATTTGAGGACTCGCATCACAGCTGAAATCAACTTGTTAAAAGACAATCCAGATCTTATCAAAAGAGTGATGGGGAAGATGAGAGCTCGACTCCAGATTTGTATCTATAGGAAGGGCGGTCATGTTGAAAGAAAACGAAACTAAGCATAACTTTTGCAATAAGGAATAAAGAAAAATCTGCTTTGTATCTTATTAAAATTATGTTAAAGTATCTATTATTATGTATTTGTCTTTTCATTACATCGATAGCACACATTATTTTTTCATTGACCAATTTTGAGCAATCCATTTTGTTGTACCCTTCAGTTAAAAGCAGATGCTTAAACACTAAATCGTTTAAACATGAATAAATTTGAACGTTAACAAAGAATAATTTGCTATATTAAATCAAACAAACAGATCCAAAATATCTCAATTTTTGGAGGAGTTAGTACAATCTACAGATCTACAGATCTACAGAAGCTAAGGCTAACAAAGACCCTAAGATCCACTCTAAGGTTAGCCCGAGAGAAAGGAAAGAGTAGCGGGTTAAGAGAAGAGAAGAGAATAAGGGGTTAAGTAAGAGCAACACCTATAACTCATGGGTTAACATTCATTCAGAAAAAGAGGAAAACTGTCTCACCATCATCATCCGCCGGCCACTGCCGACAAGTCAGAAAGATAGTCGGAGAGAATAGGAGAGGGGTGAAAGATGAAAAGAAGTAAAATAAGAACGCTTACAAACCATGCAAACACAGTCTTAACTCACTGTCATACCATGCAAACTACAAACATGCAAGAAAAGAGGTAGAGACATGCAAAGTAAGGAGAGAGAGAGAAAAAAAAAAAAAAAAAGTAGGTAAAGTTAAACAGAAAGTGGGTTAGTTTACGCTATGAGCTACATCTACATTCGTGTTAGTCTAATTTTTTTTTTTTTTTAATAATTTTATTGCTGGCATCACACGCTGGCATGTCACAAGCTGGCATCCATCGTCAACAGACTCATCCTCGAGCACCACCACCAGAGCTTCCGTTGCTAACTTGTTTTTTAAATTAAACAACGTTAATACCTTTAAAATGTCTGTCAAGACGGTTCTTAAACATATTAACGCTGGTAGAATGAACGACTGACGCGGGAAGATTATTCCATTTATCAATTACTTTAAACGTAAAGAAGTTTTTAGCGATATTAGTAATAAAACGCCTGCCACGCAACTTAAATCCGTTATTGCGAGTATTACTATTATCAAAAGTGAACAATTTGTCAAAATTTACGTTATCGATGTTATTAACAATTTTGAAAACTTCAATAAGCTCCCCCCTTAATCTCCTAGTTTCGAGTGAATACAGGTCTAGCTCTTTAATCCTATCTTCATAAGGCTTATTGCGCAATGACGGAATAAGTTTCGTGGCACGACGCTGAACCCTTTCTAACCTATCAATATCCTCACGCAAGTACGGGCACCAAAACTGAACGGCATATTCTAAATGAGGCCTGACTAAAGTTGGGTGTACTTTTTTGTGGGACATATGGTATATATAGCATAGTTACGGGGAAAAATTTACCTCTGATCCCACGAAGATGAAGTTAACTGAAATAATTGTGTGGTACTGATAAAAATAGTTCACATAATTTGATGGAATAAGAGCTCAATAAAGACTAAAGCTTCAGGGCCAAATTGAAGAAAATAAATAGTTAAGCTTCACAGTTGATTATGTCATTGTAAATTGCAAAACCTACGTATTTATTATACTATTAAAAAGGTAAATATTTTTTAGGCGGAGAGGCTATAATATCTCCGTTTGACCTTCAATTTGAATCTTAAACAGTTAAGCTAGGCTAGGTTAGGCGACGCCTGGTTAGGTTCAGAACGAAGCTTAATATAATTGCATATATATATATATATATATATATATTTAAGCACGTGATGAAGAGTAGTTAACCCTTGTTGCTCTCTCTTCACACGAAGGTTAAGCTGGTGCGCCGTCACTAGGCATGGTTTGGATGAGCCGTTCCTCCACCTGTATTCGTGGACAGGTGATGATAGACGGGGCGTAAATTACTCTTCCTTTTAATCGGTTTATGGCAAGATGATGGAGGGAAATGTTTCTGCTTATATAGTTGCGCACTTTTTGTGCTAATTTCTGTAGTGTATTCAGATTTACAGATAATTTGCCAGTGAAGTCGTATTAAAATCATTAACATTAAATTTATATTATTTTTTAATACACGAAGGATGGGCAAGGGTGAATATCGCAAAATGCCCCTCCCCAAACAAAAAGGAGAAGGAGAAAGTCAAAATAAAGTTCGACTGATGTCATCCAAAGTTTCACTCATTCTCAGTTTTATGTAATTTAATTTTTGGGAGGGAATCCAGCCCGTTAGCCGCAGGTTGTAAAAATACAAATCAGTTGCTAAGTTTATTATATATATATATATATATAGCTCCGCCTAACTTCAACATTACTGTATTATTTCTAATCAAATGTATATATTTCTATCCTTAGTATATGATCAGCCATTGTATTAATATAAACTTATTTGTCATATGGACTATAGAATGCTAATAAATCTTTTCGTTTTCATATATTTCTTACTACATAAAGTAGGTGATATAAAAGGGGAAAAATTTAATAAATGAATAAAAAGAAATCCAAAATATGAAATTCGTCTGACATGCATTCAAATTGTTGAGGAGTGTCTATTTTATTTCTTATTGTTGTGGCGAGAGGCCTACATTCTAATATTTGTAATTTTTTTATCATTTGGAAAAATTAATAAAATGTTAAAAAAGTCTTAAGACTTCTGAAATTCAAATTGCCTGGCGCTGACAAATCACGATCCGGTACTGAAAATAATTCTCAAAAAAGAGTGCAGTTTATTTTATTTAATTTTTTAATTATAGTGATTTTTCTACAAATACGTGATTTTGGCGGTGTTAAAATATAAGAAGATATATTATCTCCGTACAAATACTTAATTTTAGTTTGTAAAAAGTATTTTCTAAAAAAGTATACATTACATGAATGTTTAAACCCAAAAATGTGGTCCCGAAGCATGAATATGTTGACTCTGGAAAATAGCAAAACTTAATCTGACGTTTCGGAAAATGCTCATTCACTCAACGAGTTAATTTTTGTAATTACCCAAACTATATAACTTAGTAGGTCTTGTATATAAAAAGAGTGCTATGTTTGCGGTTTTATCTATTCCAATATATATATATTTATATATATTTATATATTTATATATATATATATAATTTAGGGTGTCACTTAAATGCAAAGTTTGAAATTTTCATGCTGACACCGCGCGAATCTATTCCATTGGTAAAAAAAACATGGTGACTGAAAAATCTTTTATTTGAATAACTATAAAAGGTCGCCCCCGCCTTCCAAAGTTTAATGCTTGCGCGGCGTCTCCATAATCGTTCATTAGATATCTATATATCTCTATATATGTGTGTGTGTGTAGCTGTGTGTGTCTGAATATCTGAGAAATAAAGTGAACAATACTTAACGATTCACCGTTTCTCATTTCAGCTACGTGATTTCTGGTGATGGAAACCCGGAAGTGTATATACCTATTAGGGGCAGCGGTTGATGAGGTGAAAGGATGCAAGCTTCCTTCCTACAGGCAAGCATTCGGTTACTTCCTTTACCTTCACCATGAAAAGAAAATGACAATACGTGACGCGTTGAGGAAGTCACTTCGAGCAGTGATGTCCTTCTCGGAGAAAGCTCACATTCCAACCAGACTCGAGACACACTGCGTCAGCAAACTGGATAAAGTCTTCGAGGAGTGGAAAGGACTCAAAAAACACGCCTCAAGGACGAGCGATTCACACAAGACGAAAGAAAAAGAATTCATTGAACGCCTCGATCGTCTCTTGACATCGCCCACGCTGATTGTGAGAAATTGGTCAAGTACCCAGAGGATTCGGAGTTCCTTCAGCAGCAGCGCCAGAAAGGACGTCCAGGTTCAATGGCAGGTTTGGACATGACCCATCAGCGCCAAGTCAAAGATTGTACTCGACGTCGGGAGGAAGAGGAGAAACGAAGAAAGCGATCAGCAGCTGAAATGGAGGCAGTATCCAACGAAGCGGTTTTGGAGTCCTCATCCTCCAGCTCAGATGATAGCGAAGAAAAAGGAGCATGTGGTGGTTCGTTAGCGTCTAAACAAAGAGCAACGAAGAACATCATGACATCGGAATTGGCGGCAGCGCTTGATCGCACGCAACTCTCGTCAAGAAAGGCCACATATCTGCTGTTTGAGGCAGCTTCCAGCTTAGGGCATGATGCTAGCGACTACAACATCACTCGTGGATCCATTCATCGTCAGCGTGAAAAATTCCGTACCCTTAAGGCTCGGCAACTGAAGAGCGAGTTCCAAGGCAATAGTCCGTTGACTGTTCACTGGGACGGAAAACTCATGCAAGATCTGACGTCACGAGAATATGTTGACCGCTTACCTATTCTTGTATCTGGCTCCGGGACAGAGCAGCTCCTCGGGGTGCCAAAACTTCTGTCAGGAACCGCGCTGGCACAAACAAATGCCATCATAGATTGCTGAATGAATGGGGAGTGACCGATCATGTCAAATCTATGTGTTTCGACACAACCGCGACAAACACAGGCCACCGTGGAGGAACTTGTGTTCTTCTGGAAGAAAAAGTTGGACGTGACCTGTTACACTGCGCGTGCAGACACCATGTACTGGAGTTGGTGCTACAGGCGGCATTCGCAGCATCGCTAGATTCAGTATCTACCGGTCCAGAAATTCTGCTTTTCAAGCGCTTCCATGATTATTGGACCCGCATTGACCAGCAACAGTTCCAAACTGCGGACACAGATGCGTTCACCAAAGCAGCTATTTTTAAGCATAGAACTGAGCTCATTGAGTTTGCAAAATCACAAGCACTTCAAGTTCGTGATGACTATCAGGAATTCCTCGATCTTTCCGTCATCTTTCTTGGAGGAGTTCCATACAAGGGACTAAACTTCCGCGCCCCTGGTGCTATGCACCGGGCGAGATGGATGGCTAAGGGGCTCTATGCCATCAAGATCTGGCTCTTCCGAAGAGAGTTTAAACTGACGAACACTGAGGAACGCGGAATTCGAGATATCTGCCTCTTTTCTGTTCTAGTTTACATGAAAGCGTGGGCAACAGCTCATCTGTCCATCGAAGCTCCGCTGAATGATTGGGAATTGATGAGACGCTCCTTCGATACCCGCACAAGAAGATCTCTGATGGTACCACCAAGAAGCTGTCTGCGCACCTGTGGTACCATTGGAGGAGGCAGTGGGTCTGGCGTTCTTTGATGAGAGGATATCGATGGAAGTGAAGTGCAGCATGGTTGCAGCGTTAGATCAAGAAGCCCCTCACATGCCGCCAAACGACCTTTGGTTCTTGATACTATGTTCCTCAGTGACAGCAAAGGACTGGAGCAACTGATCACAAAGAACACCCGAGGATTCTTCTCAAAACTTCAGTTGCCAGATTGCTTTCTGCTCCACCATCCCAGTTCATGGACGTCAAACTCTGAATACGTGCAAGCTCGGGATGTGGTCTCCAAACTTGCAGTGGTGAACGACAGAGCAGAACGGGCCGTGGCTCTGGTGAAGGAGCTGAACGGAAAGTTGACAGTGAAAGAAGAACAGCTCCAGTTCCTCGTTCAAGTTGTCACTGACCACAGAAAGCAACACCCAGCTCCGAACAAATCAGCATTAGTGAGGACGCGAAAGAACTAATCACTGATCAGCGTATGAGCAACCAATTATTCTGCTACTGTATATGTATTTATTTCTCAAAGTTTTGCTTTGTTGCTTCTCCATTTTGTACCATTATTCGCCAAATTATGTCTTCTATTTTGATTATATAATAAACTGTTTGTATTCTTTGCGTTTTTAAGTGTCTTACTTTCGTTATTCACCAAATTGCCTTGTTTTTTATTATCTGGTCGGCCCAAGCTGTGAACACTGAACAGCTTGTTGACGTCAACAAATGGGTCTTGTTTTCAGTGACGAGGCGACCTTTAAATGATGACCAATCAGGACCAAATTTCTCTTCCGTATGTTTTACACAAATGGAACAATTTTAGGGGTGTCATAGGAAAATATCCATCGTTTAATTTCCCCCCTCTCACCTAGTGACACCCTAAATATATATATATATATATATATATATATATATATATATGAGAAGAGAGAGAGAGAGAGAGAGAGAGAGAGAGAGAGAGAGAGTTACAAGGAGTTACAAGGAATTACAAGGACAAGAGGAAGCCTCAAAGACCTTTTGGTCCACTCTGGGAGGTTCCTGTATTAAAAGTTTATTTTTCTTTCAACTATCCTAGCATTAGTAGAAAACTGGATAGAAAAGTAGAAGGCTCTCTCCCACCCTCCGCTCCCTCCCTGCCAGAGGCAGGTACGGAAAAAGGTTGAAGAAAATACCTTGACCCTGGAAAAGTAGCCAAGGAAATTTTACAGGAAAGTGGAGAATATATAAATAGCTCTATATTAGCTTGCTCACAGAGACACTGTGCAAGCGAACTCCTGCAGAGTTTTCTTATGTTTTAATCTTAAACTATGAGTGTATTCAGTACTTTGTTTAGCCTATTTTTAAACACATTTACACTTTGACTGGAAACAACATCTGAGGGAAGTTGGTTCCAGATATTAACGATTTTATAGGAAAAGAAATTTCCGCAGGCAGAGGTCCTAAATGTCTTTAGTTCCAGTTTAAACCCATTATTTCTTGTCGGATTGGCATTAAGTGAGAATAAGTGTCTATAATCTACCCTGTCTATTCCTTTGAGCATCTTGAAGACTTGAATAAGCTGACCCCGCAACCTCCTCGTCTCTAAGCTAAACAGATTTAGGCGCTCCAATCTCCGTTGGTAGCTTTGCATTCTCATTGAAGGGATCAATTTTGTAGCCCTTGCTTGTACTCTTTCTAACCTTTCTATGTCATTCCTGAGGGACGGAGACCAAAACTGCGCACAGTATTCCAGTTGAGGTCTGACTAGTGAATTATAAAGACACATTACAGTCTCCTCGTTCCGAAACTGGAACTGTCTTTTAATATAACCTAATAATTTTAAGGCCCTCTTTTCGACTTCTGCACAGTGCTTCGACGGTTTCAGATCGTTGCTGATATAGACTCCTAAGTCTTTCTCTAGATCGGTCTCAGTCAAGTTCCTTCCCAAGAGAGAGTAATCGGTCTTCGGGTTTTTATAACCTATGTGCATTACCTTACATTTGTCCAAGTTGAATGGCATCTGCCAAGTAGCAGACCATTCGCCCAACCTGTCGAGATCGTTCTGAAGCATTCTTACGCCCTCCTCAGTACGTACACTACTTCCTAATTTCGTATCGTCTGCAAATTTGGAGATTGCACTTAGAAGCCCGACGTCGATATCGTTAATATAGATGATAAAAAGTAAAGGACCCAGCACGGAACCCTGTGGGACACCAATGGTGACGGGCGCCCACTCCGAAGCCACTCCATTTATTACCACTCTCTGCTTTCTATCTTTTAACCATTCCTTAATCCAGTTGGAAACGAGCCCGGTGATTCCTAGTCCTTTGACTTTAGCTACCAATCTAGCGTGAGGGACTTTGTCAAAGGCTTTTTGAAAGTCGAGATACACTATATCTATTGCCCTACTTGCATCATACAGTGTATGCATATTATGGAAAAACTCTAACAGGTTTGTCAGACAGGATCTATGTCGCCTAAATCCATGTTGAGAATAAAAAATTAGATTGTTAGATTCAAGGTGATACACAATACGTCTTGTAATGATGGATTCCAACAGTTTGCCGACAACTGATGTTAAACTGATTGGGCGATAATTACAAGGATTTTCCCTATCACCCTTTTTAAAGATAGGTGTTACATTTGCTAACTTCCAGTCGGTTGGAACTTTCCCTAACTCGATTGATTGTTTGAATATGGTTACTAATTCGTCAACAACATTGTGGCTAACCTCTTTTAATACCCTTGGAAGAAATAAGTCAGGACCAGGTGATTTGTATTTATTCATCTTATCAATTAATTGCTGTACCTCATTTCTCGTAAAACGTATGGTCTCTACAGGATTGTCACCATCATATGTAATCCGAGGACTTGGCACTTCTACTGTGTCTTCCTCCGTGAAGACTGTAACGAAGAACTCGTTTAATGTATTAGCTGTATCTTTATCACCGAATTTCAGTACGCCATTTCTATCTTTTAAGGGGCCTACAAAATTTTTAACTGGCTTTCTGCTATTAACATGGGCAAAAAATTCTTTAGGATTAACTTTACAGAGTGAGGCAACTCTAGCTTCTTCATCACGTTTGGCTGATCTAATTAAGGACTTAACCCTCCTACGTAGGTTTATATAGTTTTCTGAATTAGTGTGGTTGAAATGCGACTTAAGTAGTTTGTAGGCTCTATTTCTTCCCGTAGAGAGAGAGAGAGAGAGAGAGAGAGAGAGAGAGAGAGAGAGAGAGAGAGAGAGAGAGAGAGAGAGAGAGAGAGAGAGAGAGAGAGATAGACATGTGTGTCGTTGACACTCGGCAAGAAACAGGAATCGTGATGAGGTTTGTACGAGCTTATCAGTCTTTAGAGACGTGCATTGTTTGTTAAACAGAAAGGAGGTTTCAGTTTTGCCTACAACTTTTTAGTTTGATTAGCTTATCATAAACCTTGGAAGGCATTAACATCCAATAAATCATCAGAAATATAATATTGTATCAGGGTTTCAAAAACACTTGTTCAAATTTGCCTTCCTGCCAGAATTACTATTATCATGACGTGGGCACTTGGGGAACAATCGAAAAGACATTTGGAAAACGTCTATCGGTCATACACCTGTTTACAACTTTTATCTTTGTGTGGGCTATATATATATATATGATACACACAGACCGTGCATGGAACAAGGAACTCTTCTGGGATAAATAAATCCACTATAGTCCGAATAAGTAATGGTAAATGACAAATACCATAGTTTTTCTTTTTCATGATGCAAGCCTGACGTGCGCAACGGGTCTCTCGCAAAGAGGTCCCATAAATATAGCTTCCCTCACCAGCTATCTGCAAAGCAGACAGGATCCAGCTTTGGGACATGAATCTAGGGTTTAAAGCAGCATAGCCCCACTACATTTAGAACCTCAATATAAGTAAATGTAGTGGGCTAGGCTGCTTTAAACCCTAGATCCATGTCCCAAAGCTGGATCCTGTCTGCTTTGCAGATAGCTGGTGAGGGAAGCTATATTTATGGGACCTCTTTGTGAGAGACCCGTTGCCCACGTCAGGCTTGCATCATGAAAAAGAAAACTATGGTATTTGTCATTTACCATTACTTATTCGGACTATAGTGGATTTAATTATCCCAGAAGAGTTCCTTGTTCCATGCACGGTCTGTGTGTATCATAAAAACTCAGGGAACCATTCTGAGTTCATTCCCACATATATATATATATACATTTCAACTGCAAAGAACACGCAGTATAAATAACGTAAAGAACGACGCTTGTATAGGAGAACATTCCGCGCAAGATGAGAAGAGAGAACGAACAAATGAAAAAATGAGGTAACCACCCGGGAATCGAACCCGGGATCTTCCGATTGCCGGTCAGATATGATAACCATTACACCACCGGCCTCACTCGAACAAATACCGTAATTCTTCTACATACGCGCAGAAACCAATGCCCCAAGGGGCACCTCCCGCATGCCGTATCTATATATACATTTCAACTGCAAAGAACACGCAGTATAAATAACGTAAAGAACGACGCTTGTATAGGAGAACATACCGCGCAAGATGAGAAGAGAGAACGAACAAATTAAAAAATGAGGTAACCACCCGAGAATCGAACCCGGGATCTTCCGATTGCCGGTCAGATATGATAACCATTACACCACGGGCCTCGATTCCCGGGTGGTTACCTCATTTTTTCATTTGTTCGTTCTCTCTTCTCATCTTGCGCGGAATGTTCTCCTATACAAGCGTCGTTCTTTACGTTATTTATACTGCGTGTTCTTTGCAGTTGAAATGTATATATAGATACGGCATGCGGGAGGTGCCCCCTTGGGGCATTGGTTTCTGCGCGTATGTAGAAAAATTACGGTATTTGTTCGAGTGAGGCCCGTGGTGTAATGCTTATCATATCTGACCGGCAATCGGAAGATCCCGGGTTCGATTCCCGGGTGGGTACCTCATTTTTTCATTTGTTCGTTCTCTCTTCTCATCTTGCGCGGCATGTTCTCCTATACAAGCGTCGTTCTTTACGATATATATATATATATATATATATATATATATATATACAGAGTGTCCCATAAGTCCGGCATCTTAGGAGAAATTCATATTTTTCTCTTTCTACAGGCCATAATGTCTGTGAGCAAGGAAGAACGAATCCAGATAATCCTACTCATAGGAAATCGGAGTCAAAGAGAGGCCGCTGCTGAATTTAACAGACTGTATCCAGACCGCGAGCCAATAACAGAGTTGTGTTAGCAGACTTGTTGCAAAGTTTAAGGAAACAGGATCCAAAGAAGATAAACTACGCAGTGGACCTTCAAGGAGGTCCACTGACGATGATACGGAGACTGCTATCCTGGCTCATTTTAATAGAAGTCCCAGTAAGTCTCTTCGGCGATTGTCCGCCGAGACAAGAGTGTCGAAATGTAGCATCCATCGCATTCTTCAGGCTCACAAATGGCATCCATATAAACTTCAGATCCTACAGAAATTAAGCGAAGATGATCCCGACCGGCGGATGGAATTTTCTGAATGGGCTACGGAACAATATGCTCGGGATGCCAATTTCCCGTCCACCATTCTGTTCAGTGACGTGACGAGTCTGTTTTTTATGGAAGTGGTGAGGTAAATCGACGGAACACCCGCTACTGGTCTAAAAACAACCCTGACTGGTATACCTCTTCAAAGGAACAAAGTGCATCTCGGGTGATGGTATGGTGTGGCATTTGGAAGGATCGCATCATAGGCCCCCTTTTTTTCGATGAACATGTCACTGGAGGCACCTACCTACGTATGCTCAAGGAATAAGCATTTCCCAGTGTCTTGAACGAAGAAGGAAATTTCCCAACATGGTTCTAGCAAGACGGCGCTCCTGCACATTACAGCACCCAAGTAAGGGAATACCTGTACCAACAATTCCCTGGTCATTGGATAGGACGTCGAGGGCCTGTGGAATGGCCAGCTAGAAGCCCGGATCTCACGCCACTAGATTTTTATCTCTGGGGCCACTTGAAAGCGCTGGTATACGGAGAGAAAATTAGGAGTGTTGGACATTTGTGGCAGCGCATTATTGGGGCGTGTAACACCATTACTCCTGACATCATTCACCTTGTGCTTGCTGACGGGGTATCACGTCTGAATTTGTGTACTGAAAACAATGGTGGACATATTGAGCACGTTCTGTAAATAAAAGCTTTTGTTTTGCCTTTTTTATTATTTTTCCTATGATGCCTGACTTATGGGACACCCTGTATATATATATGTGTGTGTGTATATATATATATATACACATTCCAATTTTCAGAACGAAAAATAATATAAATATTTATTCAGATAAGGCCGAGGGAAGTAAATATTTACATTTTAGATTGAAAAACATTTTCTGTGTTGTAGTTTGACGGTTTAACCAAAAATGTTTGAGGTATGGAGAGATAACCTGTCTGTGATTATTGTGACCTTAAACTTTAGGTTTTATTTAATTAAGAGCCCAGATATTTGTTATTATTAATAATATATAAATCGTGAATCTCGTTTTATAACCTTTTTGTAAAGGTTGCTTATATGGGACACATCCAGATTAGAATGCTTTTCGTCATGTATTATGTGATTATATATATATATATATATAATATATATATATATATGTGTGTGTGTGTGTGTGTGTGTGTGTGTGTGTGACGGGAGTCATTAGGGATTTTTTTTTCCCTGTAGGGGCGCTTACACGAATTTTAGATAAATATGAAAAATTATTATTTTTAAAATCAGCAAGAATTCATAATTATAAATATTATAAATAAAAATTTATTATGAAAACTAAAATTGCCATTTTATATTTAATTTTCTCGATTTGTTCATTTATTTTTTCGTTCGAGTTGTATTACGTCCGCCTTCGACATACGGTAGGGATTCTTTTTCTTTCTTTTTTTAATTGAAATTTTCCCCGTACGAATTGTTCATTTATTTTTTATTTTTCCCCGTACGGAGTGTTTACACGAATTTTAGGTGAACTTTTTCCTTACGTATTGTTCATTTATTGATACAACTTTTAGAGATATGTACCAATATATATATACATATACATATATATATATATATACATATATATAGAGAGAGAGAGAGAGAGAGAGAGAGAGATAGATATATAGATAGATACATGGTTAGATAGATGGATAGATGGACGGACAGGCAGATGGATAGATAGATAGATAGATAGATAGATGGATAGATAAATGATAGACAGGTAGATAAATAGATATATGTATCGTTATTATTGTTATTGTTATTATGCTGAGATAAAAATACTGTGACTGTAATTGGTTTAAACTATATATATGGGGTTAAAGTTTCGCGATTTATTGCAAAATAATGCAGGATAGATTTTAAAAAATATTCTTAAATTCGTTTTAGTATATATATATATATATATATATATATATATAATATATATATAATGAATCATTTGAAAGCTTTTTTCGGTTATTTAATTATTTACACTCGCGTTAGACTTACGGGGAGTCATTAGGGGTTTATTTTCTTTCTTTTTCCCCGTACGGCTTGTTTTACCCCCACCTTAGCCCTACGGTAGGGATTTATTTTCCGTACGAAGTGTTAATTTATTTCGTACGAGTTGTTTTTTCTTCACCTTAGACCTACGGGGAAACATTAGGGCGATGATGCCCTGAGGCGTTGATGCCCAGAGGCAATGGCTGATGGGCTGATGATGCCCGAGGCACTGACTGATGGTGCCCTGAGGCACTGGCTGAATAAGTCAACTGGCTGATTAGGGGCCCTATAAGAGAGCGGCGGGGTGGCTGAACTCTGTTCTCTGTTTATGCGATCATTACCATTTGACAAGGGGTCGCGAGGAGCCGAAACTGCATTGGTGTTAAGAAATAAAAATGTACGTCTTCCTGAAGAGTGGTTTTCTTCACACTTCGTCGCGACAGTGCGTTACTTTACATTATATATATATATATATATATATATATATATATATACTTTTTATGCAAGAAGAGGGGGCCAAGGGCGAACACCCGCAAAAACAGAAGAAACAGAGAGCCGAAATCAAGGCCCAGACATTCTGCATTTGAAAGATTGGAGGTCATAGAAAGGGGGAAAGATTGATTGGATTAAGGATAATTGTTCCAGAGTTGACTGGTTGAGTAGAAGAAATAGTGAGAATACCGACTAATCTTGCGCTAGAGGGTTGGAGGGAAAAGCGATGAGACTGTGATGAAAGTCTGGTACTGCATGCTCTCCTTAAAAGAGGAGGCATCAAACATGCATATTGCATAAGGAAGCATGTAAAAAAAAACATTTATCAGTCATAGTTGGTGGAACTTTTATTTTTTATGTGAAAATTGTCCCAGTTTTATTGTATAAATTATGTAGAAATTATATTAAATATTGAAAGTTAATTAACATAAATAATAAATATTTACTTCTGCAATTATTATAAGTGTAATGCCAAAATATTAAGAAGGTAATTTTTGTATGAAAAAGAAATAGTTATAGCTTTAAAATTTCAATTATATTCATTTTCTTTATTAAGACACACCTATGAAAAGAAAACGTTTTTCTGCATACCGAAAACAAATATATTATGCTATTTCATACTAAAACCTGAATATATAGTACGTTGTAAAGTAATTAAATATAAACGATATTTGTTACAAGTTGTGAGAAGGAACATTCATACGGTTAAAATAGTAAAGGCTTTATGACGAAAAGTTTGATTAAAATAGTTATAAGTATTACGTGCACTATCCCAATTGTCTAATATCGTAACACCGCTTCCCGTCGATCCGCGAAGTTAAGCGACATTTTGGTCAGGGTGGTATTTGAATTGGGAGCCGTCCTCTATGTCCAGATTATGTAGCGACGAGTGGTTAGGATACCCTCTAAAGCTGTAGATCCAATCATATGACCTTGGATGTTGCGAAGGAGACTAAACAACTGTCAAACAAACAAACTGGCATAATTCTTACAAACAACAATCGTTTGTTGCATCATTTGCTTGCCTCAGGTATCATTGCATAACATATCGGCTTGTAATACTAATTCGCAAGACTATTGGAAGCTCTGTGGTTATGAAATTTTAACTCGATGAAACTACTATTAAAATCTATGAAGAAAAGTAAAATATCTTGAATTATGATTCCATAAATTTCCTGCTTACCGAAAGGAAGCGCGCTAGTTACACTGGTATGCATCAATTTTGCTGTCAAGGGTTTTGTAAGTGATTCTTATAGGGTGTTTCCTGCTGATTTCGAATCTGCAATCCGTTTCTCTCAATCAGCTCAGGTTATCCGGCTATGGCCTCATAAGTAAAATAGAATTTTTCGTGATTTTGTCAAAGCGAAATTGGAACAGTAACATCTATCATCACTTGTTTCACTTGTATAATATCTTTTTTTACTTTTCAGGGATATAGATAAATATTTCATAATGAATAGAGCGTGTAAAAATGATCCCAATAGATTCTGCTACATATGTGGGACGGTTACCATGCCAAATAACCAGTCCCAAATCACTAAATTTGTGAAGACAATGTATAGAGCATACTTTGGAATTAAGCTAGGGACCAGGACAAAAATTTCGCCCCTCATATGTGCTGCAAGACGTGCATTGAAAATTTGAGAAGATGGAGCAAAGGCAGAGCGAAATCTTGCCTTTTGGAATTCCCATGATTTGGAGAGAAGGAAGGATCACGTGACAGATTGCTATTTCTGCATGACAAACCTCCAAGGTGGGCTTATAAATTTATTTTTCTTAAATATTTTGAAATCCTCGCATGAAACTTGACATAATATTCACCATAATGTAATATTCACCATATATAGCATAATATTCACCATAATGGTAATCATACATTTACATATACATATTGTTATAGAAAATACATTTACACATACATATTGTTATACAAGTTACATTTACATATACAATGATTTTATATTTTCTTTCTTTTTCATTCATATTGTCCCCGAAGGGACAATATGAATGAAAAGAAAGAAAATATACAGATCCATCGACCTATTTCATATCTTACAGACCGCAGCCTTCCCTCACGAGCCGCCACTGTCTGAATGCTTCTTCTATTTCATATGCAAGTTTTATATCCATGTTTCTGTGTTTCTATTTTCAGGAGTTAACAAGAAGAACAAACACATTGTTGTATACCCTGACATTCCTTCTGCTATGAGACCTGTACCCCATGGTCCTGGAATTCCAATACCCGACCCACCTCAAACCCTGGACTTCGATGATTCTGATGATGAATCAATGACCAATGCCAATGACCAGTCCAGTCGTATATACCTCAAAATACCACTTCAAATGAGCCGAGGCCTCTCAACCAGGCCAAACTTAATGATCTTATCAGGGATTTAGGACTTTCCAAATTAGCTGCCGAGATCTTGGGCTCACGACTTCGAGAGGACAACTTGCTGGCTCCGGGAACAACATTCTCCTGGTATAGGAAACGAGAGGAAGAATTCCGCAAGTTTTTTGCAGTGCACGAAAATACCTCTTCCTTAGTGTACTGCTGCAATGTTGAGGGCTAATCGAATCCTTAGGCCTGCCATATAACGCATCAGAATGGAGGCTATTTATAGACTCGTCTAAACGAAGTTTGAAAGCAGTACTTCTCAACATTGGGAATAGGGTTGCATCAGTCCCTGTAGCACATTCCGTACAACTTACTGAGAGCTACGATAACATGAAAATTTTACTGGATGCTCTCGTATACGACCAACATAACTGGAGGATTTGTGGAGATTTGAAGGTAATACTAATATCATAAGTAAACTATTGCTATTGACTATGTTGTTTTTTCCAAATGTTATTTGAGAGCGTATAAGAACACTTAACTTCCCCACAGAAGTGTACAGTCCAATGCATAGATTTTTTTTATCTGATAGAACAAATTTTCTAAAATTCTTTAAATATTTTCATTTTTTTTCAGATTGTGGCATTTGTATTGGGAATGCAAGGGGGATCACGAAATACCCATGTTTTCCTCTGCAAATGGGATAGCCGAGCGGATGAGAAGCACTATGCACAGCGTGAATGGGCATCCAGAGAGAATTTTGAACCTGGGTCGCATAATGTCGTTTCAGTGCCCCTTGTACCACCAGAAAAAATTTTGCTCCCCCACTTCATATTAAGCTGGGCTTGATGAAAAATTTCATCAAATCAATGAATAAGGAGGGTTCAGCATTCCGATATCTCGAGAGTAAATTTCCTCATATATCTGATGCTAAACTAAATGCTGGGGTTTTTGATGGTCCTCAAATTCGAACTGTGATCAAGGATACTCAGTTCGAAAACGCAATGACTCCAACTGAGAAGAATGCTGGCAGGCATTCAATCAGTTGTCACTGATTTTCTTGGCAAGCGTAGAAGTCCAGAATACGAGTCCGTTGCCGAAAACTTGATGGAAGCTTTCAAAGCTCATGGGTCGCGCTGTCCATAAAATGCACTTTTTGTGGTCCCACCTGGACTATTTTCCTGAAAATTGCGGGGATTATAGTGAGGAACAGGGTGAACGATTTCACCAGATATCAAAATAATGGAAGAGAGGTACCAGGGAAACTGGATATCAATATGCTGGCGGACTATTGCTGGTGTTTGAAGCGAGACGTGCCCGAAGTAAAATACAGACGGAAAGCCAAAAAACTTCATTCCTTCCTCAATAAACTTTTTTCCATATTCATTATATGAATAAAAGTATTTATTCACACAATGTTTTCATTTTCACGAGTGCTCTTATAATATTATCGTATCTACAGTGTTTAAGCTAAAAAAATCAATAAATTTGGGGATAAAATTGGACTTATAATAAATGGCCAATAGAGAAAAAACCTGACCTAATTGAGGAAAACCAATGTCATTTTCGAATTCAGCATGGTCGAATTATATAAAATGAGTTGAAAAAACCCTCACAGCAGACAAAAAAATTTCATATGCATACCAGTGTTATTCATTCTGTTATGAATTTTATACAAAAATCACATCCTCAGAAGAGATATATAAAAATTTACAAGATGATAAAGCGAACTACAATTTAAAAAAAAGAAACAACTAACTTTTTGCGAAATAATTAAGATTAAGTAATTAACATTCAGTCGCATACTTTATACAAGCCTTCAGCTAAAATTGTTATTATTTTTTTTTTATTGGGTTCAAAATCCCAGCTGAGCCTTGAACGGCCAAGCTCTGAAGGGTCAGTTCAACCTACAGCCCAAGTTAAGCTAGAATTAAAAACTTACGGACTTGGAGGTCCTATTAGGTTTCTTTAATATATCCCAAGCCACATTATAATTAACCTCTGTTAATGCTAATCCTGCTATTGTCTTTGCTGCCTCGCCTTCCAAGAGGAACTGCAAATAATTAAACTTCTCCACCGCACTTAACACTTGACTAGAATGAACTGCTGATTGAAAACTGTCTGCCCATCCTTGCCATTCCTGAATACTCCCAGAAAATGTTTTGAGTACAAGCCTCGGTAATTGAACTGCAGATCTGTTAACCTTAACTTCACAAACACCATTTGTTGAGGGTTGTGTTTCATTACACTGGCCAACAAAATGAAACTTTTTTCTCATCACAAACATGATCACTTTTCTTAATGCATGTTTCGCGCTGATTCGAATCTGGTTTTTAATTTTTTTTCTAGCACGTATAGTTTATAGATACACTGTTTTGATATTTTTAAGTTTTTGATATTGCTATAAGAAATTTATGGATGTATAGATCACACTTAGGAATGCTAAAACAAATACATCATATACTTTATTCAATGTACTTATAATAAAGAAATATACATTATTTTATTAAAGCGCTGTGAGTGTGATTTCCTTTTGTAAATTTGGCCTGGATTGTCACGATACAGCATCCAACAATGGTCCGCCATCATGCTTTCATTCCATTATCTTGGTAGCGCTTCTCATCGTCTGAATATCTTGATGGAAGCGCTCTCCTTGCTCGTCACTCACTGCACCAAGGTTTTCAGGAAAGAAATCTAAGTGGGAATGCAGGAAGTGAATTTTTAACGACATTCGACACTCCATTTCTTTGAAGGCATCAAGGAGGTTCTTGACTCCATCCTTATACGCAGGTGACTTGTTGCTTCCAAGAAAGTTTTCACATATCCATTTGAACGCCAGCCAAGCCTTCAATTCCAGCGGACTTAGGACTTTTTCAAATTCAGTGTCATTCAAAACCTCCCTTATTTGTGGCCCAACAAAAATTCCTTCCTTCAATTTTGCTGCAGTAACCTTCGGAAATTTCCTTGAAAGGTATTGGAACCCTTCAGAATTGACTTTACCCATTGCTTTAACAAAATTCTTCATTAAACCAAGTTTAATGTGAAGAGGTGGCAGATAGATCTTTTGGGGATCCACTAAAGGGACAGACTGGCGCGACTGTCCCACAGGCAAAGGAAACAACAAAATTTTGTGAATCCTGACTGCATACCCATAAGCATTCCTATAACTTTTAGATCTCCACAAACATTCCATTGATGACTGTCGTATTTGATTGCCTTAAGTAGTATATCCATATTGTCATATGTCTCTTTTAGATGGACGGAATGGGCAATGGGGATGGATGGCATTATATTACCATTATGCAAAAGAACTGCTTTCAGGGGTCATTCTTACATTGTCGAGGCATGTTGACTGACCTGAGCAAACTATAAATTCAAAAAAAATGTACACCAACTTGACACAACAAGTTCTTGGACTGGACTGATCTTTTGACACACAAAGCACGGCGTTGTTGCCTGAATCACAATGCTGCTAGACGTAAAAGCTCACACCTGAAATACAAAGATGTATAATTAGATAATTGAAATCAATAAGATGAATAAACTAAAAAAACACACAATAAAATAAACACAATCAAATGTTGAAATATTAGTATTTTGCCTATTTAAAATGGTTAAATCTGTGTAGTTATATATATGCCTTCATCCTGAAAACTATACGTGCTAGAAAAAATCTGAATGCAGTTTTGGAATCAGCGTGAAAAATGCTATCCAGCCACCACAGATTTTACTCTGATGAAAAATCTTTGTTGACCAGTGTTATTAGACGTGGTCTCTAACTGTACTGAGCTGCTAAACTCTTTTGCTCTGTGGCATACTTTAATTACATCATCAATAATCTCTTCAAAGTAAATTGTTATTTTCTATTTCATCCTCTTCTTTAAGAGCCTCAATTTTAACATTTACTTCACCTAGAGCAACCTTTTTAGTTTCTAATATGGAAAGCCGCTCAGTCACTAAGCTTAAATCCTCTTGCTCTATGGCAGAATCTATAGTGGCAATGACCTTTGTAATTAGACCTTTCTAGGCGCTTCTCCTTTTCTTAAACTTGTTCAATTCAGCTGCACTCATCTTCAATGCAAACAACAATTGGGCTCAATGCCAAATAAGCTCAATTGGCAAAAATACTTAACCAAACTGATCAAACGCAAATTTTGCTTTTTTCAAATAAACTGAATTGCTAGGTGGGGTACTGACCAACCACCAGTATGGAATACCAAATTTTCCACCCAAGTAACTGGCGCACCGAAGTCTGCAACCTTCGCCTACGAATAATAAATCAAAATTAACCAAACCGGTAAAAATGTAGGCCCAAAACAACGACAGACGAGTGGCCAAGTTTCGCAATTGGGCGACCAAACCTTCTACCCTGGGACCTTAACTCAATAATAAACCAAAATTAACCAAACCGGTAAAAATGTAGGCCAAAAACAACGACAGACGAGTGGCCAAGTTTTGTAATTGGGGTACCAAACTTTCTACCCTTGGACCTTAACTTAATTATGCTCAACCCGTCTAGGCCTAACTTGGGCTACAATTTGCACAATCAGAACGTTGCCGAAAAATAGTCACTGACTCAGTCTTGGGCTAGAATCCGGTTCTGAAGGACCATGTTATTATTTATTTTTTTAATTGGGTTCAAAATCCCAGCTGAGCCGTGAACGGCCAAGCTAAGCTAGAATTAAAAACTTACGGACTTGGAGGTCCTATTAGGTCCTACCTCAGGGTTGCTGACTCGATGTGGGCCTACCTTAGGCCCCAGTTGCATGAATTTAAGATAAAAAACAAAAGGGGCACTACACTATTTATGGTCTTCTTTCTAAACCTTGCAACAACAACACAACCTGCACTATTGCACGATGCAACAATCTTGTATCAAAACAACCAAACTGAATTGCAAGAGAGCTCTCTATAAGACCACACCTGTAAGTACGGCATTCCACAAACGAGTAGAAAAGACGCGCAGCGCCCCAAAAATGATGCCACAAGAGTGCCCAAACAATGATGCCACAAGAGCCCAAAAATGCTAGCTCTAAATTAAGTGAATTTTTCACTAACCTTACAATTATGAGATGGATATATACACACCTTAACTTAATATATACAAGCAATGCTGCATCAATCAGCTTAGTCATCATATCGCCATGGGACAATAATGGTTCTTCCTCTTCTTAATTTTCTAACAAAAATTCTGTGGATGTATTTGAGTTTTAAATAATGTTGCCTTCCCTTTATTCTTCCCATAAATTATCATTTTCACTCCATATATATATATATATATATATATATATAGAGAGAGAGAGAGAGAGAGAGTAAGGAATAAGAGGACGAGAAGGGGTACATGTTTATTATTCAGACGTTTTGGAAATTCAATTTCCATCATCAGTGCTAAAAAATTAAAAGTAAAAAAAGTGAACAATATAGGAAGTAAAAGATCTTATACAATATATTTATGTAGTCCAATGATAATAATTTAAAGTTAAAAGAGGTACATGAAACGTAGAGAGGTAAGACAATGGCTAAAATATACAAATGTTATAGGGTGAAACGAATATTGAAAACAAATCTTACCGGGTTATTGTGCGAAGGGGAGGGGTTAATCTAATTGTATAAAGGTTGGGAATGGTTGACTGTTGAAGTATCCATGTTAGAAGCCGAAGAATGGTAGCGGATTTCTTTTTCAGTGATAGTTCAGAAGAATTATATCACTGGTCGATAAAGTCGAATTTTTTTTTCTCACCAAAGATGTATACAACCTTTTCTAGATCGGTTTTGTACGCTGATTCCAAATCTGTTTTCCTCTAGCACATCGAGTTATCGAAATATGACTCGTGTTAATTTCAGCACAATTTATAGTAAAATTACAACTTTATTGATAAAAAGAAATGTACACCAACCTAAAAAAGTTGCGAGTACCATTTTATTTTGTAAACTTTTTCCGTATCGTTGCGATACAACATCCAGCAGCAGTCTGCCAGCATACTTTCGTTCCAGAAACCTTGGTAGCGATTTTCCATTGACTGGATGTCTTGATGGAAGCGTTCCCCCTGTTCGTCACTCACCGAGCCAAGGTTTTCGGGAAAGAAATCTAGATGCAAATGTAAAAAATGTATTTTCAAGGACATGCAACAGCTCATTTCTTGATATGCATCGAGCAGTTTCTGAACTCCATCTTTGTATGCGGGAGACTTGTGGTTACCCAAGAAGTTTCCACAAATCCATTTGAAAGCCCGCCATGCTTTTAGTTCTAAGGCATTGAGGCTTTCTTCAAAGCCTTCATCCTACAGAACCTCCCTAATTTGGGGCCCCAAAAAGATTCCCTCCTTCAATTTCGCGGCACTGATGTTTGCATTTTCTCAACAAGGTATCGAAACCCTCTCTAATTCGCCTTACCCACCGCTTTCACAAAATTTTTCATTAAGCCGAGCTTAATGTGGAGAGGTGGCAGGAAAATCTCCTTTGGATCAACTAAAGGAACACACTGGACACTGCCCGTTCCTGGCTCGTATGTGCTTCTTTGGTGCCAGTCACGTCTGATGTAATGATCCGCGGTAGCACGGCGGTCCCATAGCCATAGGAAACAACAGTATTTCGTGAACCCTCGTTGCATACCAGTGATTTTAAGATCACCACAGATATTCCACTGATGAGTGCTGTATTGGATTGCTTCGAGTAGTATATTCATGTTATCGTACGTCTCCTTTAGATGAACGGAGTGGGCGATCGGGATGGACGGCTTTAAGTTCCCGTTATGCAGGAGAACCGCTTTCAAGCTTCGCTGTGAGGAATCAATGAAGAGGCGCCACTCAGATGGTGTGTGTACCTGTGACAAGTTCTCGAAAAGTCCATTGATATCAAGGCAATAGCAGAGCGGACCGTCCACTGTAAAGAATGTCGCCAAATCATGGTTTCGTTTTCGATAGTGACACACTCGGACGTTCTTCTCAAGTAAGTGTTTCTGCTTGAGTCTCGAGGAGAGACGTTCTGATTTCTCTTTGGAGAGGGCTAGGTCTCTGATGAGGTCATTCGTCTTCTAAAGAATCGAGTCCATGCTGTGGAGGTACCGGAATCGGCATCGTGTCATCGTGAGTGATCGGTCTGATCGCGGAGTCTACGTTCGGATAAACGATGTTATGCTTGTTCTTTACGGAGAATCCAGTTATGTTAACATTCCAAAGTCACAATCGCCATGATGGTCTCTCGGCTCCTCCATATCATGGGTTATAGCGAACAGCATCGACTTTTTTCCCTTGATTCAATCAGTCACGTAATCCATTCGAACAAGTGGTACAGATAACATGTGGCGCCACTCCTTATCTTGGTCGCCTAGTGGACAGCCGAAGTATAACCGGTAAGTTTTCCGAAGATCCATCGTGATTTTACGCCGTTGTGATTTAGTCGCGAACGAGCCGCACACGTACAGAAATTGTGGTTGATTTTTACACTTTCGAGGCATGATGATCGATGAGTGGGTTGATGTAAATCACCTAAAAAAAATAAAATGTGTAAGTGGGCGACACAAACCAAAACAAAACAGAACACACAACTAGACATGTTACTGTTACGCCAAAGAATAAAAGGTTGTACATGTGCAACGTTTGCAAATTTGTGGGCAGCAACTGCTCTCACCTAAAATACCACAAGACATCCTGCAGAAAGCCTAAGTTGAAGCGACAAAATGCCATACATGCACTGCCGGATTAACCCGAGTGCTAAAAGGCTGAAAGCCTTGGCCTACGAAAAAGTGTGGCCTATGAAAAAAAAATTTGTTTTCAACAACACTAGCAGATTTTCTGGCAGTTGTCATCTGACCTTGACGTAGAGGTGTTTCTTTAGTTGTTTTCCACTTTATTTGTGTAGACTAGAGAGTAGACCTAGGGAGCCTAAATTTATTATTTTATATTATATAAAATAATAAATTTATGTTTATTATGTTTATATGTTTGTTATATTTATATGTTGTTATTTCTCTTTCGAGTGATGTGTATTTTTCTTTTACAAAAATTTTTAAAATTTTATGCATAAATCAAATAGACATATATTGCAATATTGTCAGTGCATGTTCTCCCAAAAGAAAGCCAGAAAGATAAGGTCACTTAGGTTAAACCGTTAGATGTTTTCAATGTCCGGCTTTTTGCTCGGTTTACTGTGTGCAATTTACTTTACGTTTGTTTGCTTTACAATTTACTTTACGTTTGTTTGCTTTACAATTTATTTTACGTTTGTGTGCTTTACAATTTACTTTACTCTGTGCAATTTATATATATAATATATATATATATATATATATATATATATATATTATATATATAATAGGGAATTAACTCAGAATGGTCCCCTGAGTTTTTATGATACATACAGACAGTGCATGGAACAAGGAACTCTTCTGGGATAATTAAATCCACTATAGTCCGAATAAGTAATGGTAAATGACAAATACCATAGTTTTTCTTTTTCATGATGCTAGCCCGACGTGAGCAACGGGTCACTCGCAAAGAGGTCCCATAAATATAGCTTCCCTCACCAGCTATCTGCAAAGCAGACAGGATCCAGCTTTGGGACATGGATCTAGGGTTTAAGTGCAGAATATATATATCATATATATATATATATATATATTACTTGGTGAAATATATTTTTTATGTAGGCCTATCGTATTTAATCTCTTAAAATTATCTATATTTTACTCAATTATAAATGAAAAATATGCAATCTCATTTAATAAAGCATCTATATTTGTCAAGTACTTTTTCTAATACCGATATATTGGAAAGATTTGTTGAGGTCCACGCAGTCCAGCCTTGACCTACGAAACCCTTAATCCGGTAAAGCAAAAATCTACACCTAAGCTGCAATGACAAAATACTCCGCTACATATATAAAGGACGCATATTATATATTGTGTATATATATAGTATTATATATTATATTATATATAGTTATATGCATATTATCAGTGGCGGATTATCATTAAGGCTATTGAGGCTGAAGCCTCAGGCTCCCCATGCTTGAGGGGCCCCCCTCAATTAACGGAGTTTCGATGATATAATTCGAGATTACTGGGAAAGGTTACGCGAATGAAACCTAT
Organism: Bathynomus jamesi; assembly: GCA_023014485.1. NCBI lineage: Eukaryota > Metazoa > Arthropoda > Malacostraca > Isopoda > Cirolanidae > Bathynomus > Bathynomus jamesi. The sequence continues at coordinate 1,100,349 of JAJOZX010000828.1, read as the reverse complement.
ATTCACTGGAAAGGAGAAGAGAGAGATACACCATTATTTACACTTGGAAAATAATGGAGAAACTAGCCCCTAATCTTACTCTGAACCCTATAACCCTCCAAACAACAGTGAAAAATAGAAAAGGAAGACTGTGTCGTGTTCCCAAATCAAAGGCTAGACAGGGAACATCCTTAATGCTGAAAGAAAATAGTTTTGTTGTGAGAGGACCAAGACTGTTTAATCAGTTGCCCAAAGACCTAAGGAACACGAGTGGTGTCGCGGTGGACATCTTCAAAAGAAGATTAGACGCCTGGCTCAAAACAATCCCCGATGAGCCGGAATGTGAGGTGGAGAGTACAAGAAACCAACTCTACTTCACCAGGCCAACTCAAGAGAAGGGGCGACAAGCTTGACCTTCGTGAAATGAGGAATCATCGCACGGAACATTTGAAAGGTTGAAAGGTGTGTATATATATGTGTATATATATATATATATATATATATAAAACACAACTCTCAAGGAAAATGAAAAATATTCCGAGCGCTTTCGTCTCTTACAAAACCTTATCAACGAGAAGGTCTTGTAAGAGACAAGGCAAGGGTTTGGATACCACGTAAAGCTATAGGTCCCCTCCGTCACATGACCTCAGGTGTTGCGAAGGAAGTTAAAACAACTCCATGAAACAACAGCAACAGCAACAACTACTACTAAGAAAACCCGGAAAACGGTACATATTTTGCATTTGTTTAAAGTGTAAACTACATACCTCATTCATGTTCCGTGCGTTGGACTTTCTTCACACGTTGGTGGCCCCGCCTCTAGTCCTGGCTTGGTGGAGGAGCGAGTTCCTTTCATGCACTCTCCACCGCACATACCCAAGTACACCTGGCTCATCTGGTACCGTTTTGAGCAAGGCATCTAGTCTTCTCTTGAAGACTTCAACTTTGACCCCTGTAACATTTCTGAGGTCCTTTGGAACCTGTTTAAAAAGTTTTGGCCCCCTGACATCCAAACTATTTTCCTTTAGTGTTGAAGAGCTCCCTTGTCGGGCCTTTAATTTGGGAACGCTACACATTCTGCCTTTCTATTTTCCAGCGTTGTTTGGATGGTAACCGGGTTTAGTTTGAGGTTTGGTACCAGTTTTTCGATCATTTTCCATATGTAGATTATGATTTTCCATATGTATATTATATATATATATATATATATATATATACATTTCAACTGCAAACAAAACACAGTATAGTTAACGTAAAGAACGACGCTTGTATAGAAGAACATTCCCTGCAAGATGAGGAGGGAGAACGAACAAATGAAAAAATGAGGTAACCACCCGGGAATCGAACCCGGGATCTTCCGATTGCCGGTCAGATATGATAACCACTACATCATGGGCCTCACTCGATCAGAAGTCGTAATTCTCCTACATACGTGCAGACACCAATGCCCCAAGGGGGCACCTCCCGCATGCCGTATCTATATATACATTTCAACTGCAAAGAACACGCAGTATAAATAACGTAAAGAACGACGCTTGTATAGGAGAACATTCCGCGCAAGATGAGAAGAGAGAACGAACAAATGAAAAAATGAGGTAACCACCCTGGAATCGAACCCGGGATCTTCCGATTGCCGGTCAGATATGATAACCATACACCATGGCCTCACTCGATCAGAAGTCGTATTCTCCTACATACGTTCTCCTCCTCATCTTGCGCGGAATGTTCTTCTATACAACCGTCGTTCTTTACATATATATATATATTATATATATATATATGATTGGATTGAACTCAGAATGGTCCCCTGAGGCTCTTTCATGATACACACAGACAGTGCATGGAACATGGAACAATATATACAGCGTATATATACACGTTTATACACTGGAATGATTATTGTTTTTTTTCATGTGCGAGATTCATAATTTTGACACCTGGACAATGCTGTATATATATATATATATATTATATATATATATATATATGGATGCGCCTCGGTGGTGTAGTGGTTAGCGTCGCTGACTACGAATCCATCGGCCCGGGTTCGAGACCCGACGGCAGGCGCCGCGCAGCAAAACCAGCTGTTCATCCTTCCACACAATAATGAAAGTGGTTGGTAGATAAATGGGTACCTAGGTGGCCTAGTGGTAAGACGCTGGGCGCTGATGGGGCGTGGTTCGGATTCCAAGTTAAGCTGTAGGTCTAAGGTGGAGTGAAAAGCTTGACCTTTGTCAGAATGAACAAATCGGGCGGAAGCTAACCAAAGGTTACCAAAGATTACCAAAGGATGAATTTCACAATTAAACACATGAAATGAATGAATGATGCAAACTCACAGACAAAAAGAAAACTGATTCCAAGGCCTTTTATGTATCCACAAGTACACCTCGTCAGGGAATCATTCCCTGACGAGAGTAGTATAACCGAAAAATGTATGAGGACAATGCAATTGCATAATATTGCATAATGTTGCAAGGCACCCCCACCCTCCTTGGTGGGCCATCTAGGGTACCCATTTATCTACCAACCACTTTCTTTATTGTGTGGAAGGATGAACAGCTGGGTTTTGCTGCGCGCCGGCTGCCGTCGGGTCTCGAACCCGGGGCCGATGGATTCGTAGTCAGCGACGCTAACCACTACACCACCGAGGCACATCCATATATATACGTATGTATATATATATATATATATATTATATATATATATATAGACGGTGACCTAAAAAGAGTGACCCTAAACGAAATATTAATAACTTTTTTATTAAAGGTGCTAGAAGTAAATACTAAAAAATAAAATAACAAGCGAAGGTGTAAGTTTTATTCTCATGCACTAGTAAACCTCTACATGTTTTCCATCATTTACTATAACCAATCTAATTCTACGTTCAAATTCTTCAATGGCACGCTCCAGTACAGATGGGGAGATGGATGTGATAGTTTCCTGAATGGGTTGGGTACGATTCGATGTGGCCGACTCGATGCGACCCAACTCGATGTGGCCGACTCGATGTCAGGACAACTCGATGTGATATCCCTAAGGGATATTTTCGTTAGTTTTAACGAAAATGTCACAACTTAACCTAACCAATCGTCAAGGGCGTACAGTTGACCTAACCGGGCATTCAGTTAACCCACATTAAATATATAAAGAAAATGAAATCGACTTGGCCTGGCATCGACTTGGCTTGACATCGAGTTGTCCTGACATCGAGTCGGCCACATCGAGTTGGGTCGCATCGAGTCGGCCACGTCGAATTGTCCCTGCCCCTCCTGAATACGCTGTTTCAATTCCACAATGTTTCTCGGTTTGTTATGGTAAACTTTAGACTTAACATAACCCCAAAGATAAAAATCTAAAGGTGTTAAATCGGGGGAGCGAGCGGGCCATTTCATTGGTCCTCCTCTACCAATCCATCGTCTTGGGAAAGTCTCGTTTAGAAATTCGTGAACGACTCTAGCATAGTGAGGCGTGGCTCCGTCTCGTTGAAAGATTATGGTTTGAAATGATTCAGGAGTTTCTTTTAGTAGTGGCACAAAGAAATCTTTTAACATCTTTAAGTACGAGGCACCTGTAACAGTCCGTTCTTCAAATAAATACGGACCATAAATTCGAGAACTTGACATTCCACACCAAACATTCACTTTGGGCGAATCACGTTCATGTTCAAAGGTCTCACGTGGATTTTCTGGTCCCCAAATTCTACAATTGTGGCGGTTAAGTTTTCCAGATGTATGAAACGTTGCCTCGTCAGTGAAGATGACGTTTTTCAGGAAATTTGAGTCTGAATCAATGAACTCTATTAGTTCCTGGCAAGTAGCAATTCTTACTGCGTAATCTTCTTTAAAAAGTTGATGATGCACTTACACTTTGTAACATTTTAGTTTCAGATTTTTGTGAAGGATTCTGTGAACCGACGATGGTGGGATGTTTAACTCAACTGAAACCCTCCTTATTGACGTTTTTGGATCCGTGTGAAATGCTTCCATAACAGCTTGCGACCTTTCTAGAGACTTACTCGGGCGTCCACAACTCTTTCTCTTAAGGACGGATCCAGTCTCTTCAAACGTTTTCACCAATCTTTTTATGCTCTTCTTTCCTGGTGCCTGTTTATTGTGTTTAACTTGAAATCTTCTTTGTGCTGTGATGATTGATTTACTTTCGTAAACATACCTGACTAGTTCAGCTTTTTCTTGTGGTGTCGTCATCTGAGGGTGGGTGAAATTCTGTACAGTTTGTATCATAAGATGTTTTTTTGGCCGCCAACTTGCTAGAACGAGCGAGTGAGTGATTAGACTAGGTCCGGAACGAGCAAGAGAATGATTAGGCTAGTCTAGTCCGGTCCGTAGGATTCGCCGTCACAAGGCCTTTGGTTAGACTAGGCCACCCTCCATGATAAATGATTTCTTTTATGAGAAAGCTTTGTGGAATTTTTTTTAACATTTTAAAGTAACGATATGTTTTTGATAATAATTACGTATACAGTATCAAAAACTTACATCTTCACTTGTTATTTTAGTTTTTAGTATTTACTTCTAGCACCTTTAATAAAGAAGTTATTAATATTTCTTTTAGGGTCACACTTTTTGGGACACCCTGTATATGTATATATATACTGCACATGTCTATCTACCTATCTCTCTCTCTCTCTCTCTCTCTCTCTCTCTCTATCTATCTATATATATATATATATGTATACATATATATATATATATATATATTGGAATAAATAAACCGAAAACATAGCACTCTTTATATATACAAGACCTACTAAGTTATATATTTTGGGTAATTACAAAAACTAACTCGTTGAGTGAATGAGCATTTTCAGAAACGTCAAATTAAGTTTTGCTATTTTCCAGAGTTAATATATTCATGCTTAGGGACCACATTTCTGGGTTTAAACATTCATGTATTGTGTGCTTTTATAGAAAATCAAAATAATACTTTTTACAAACTAAAATTAAGTATTTGTACGGAGATAATATATCTTATATTTAAACACTGCCAAAATCACGTATTTGTAGAAAAATCACTATAATTAAAAAAAAAAAATAAACTGCACTCTTTTTTGAGAATTATTTTCAGTACAGGATCGTGATTTGTCAGTGCCAGGCAATTTGAATTTCAGAGCCCTTAAGACTTTTTTAACATTTTATTAATTTTTCCTAATGAAAAAAAACTACAAATATAAGAATGTAGGCCTCTCGCCATAACAATAAGAAATAAAATAGACACTCCTAGACAATTTGAATGCATGTCAGACGAATTTCATATTTTGGATTTCTTTTTATTCATTTATTAAGTTTTTTTCGCCGTTTTATATCACCTACTTTATGTAGTAAGTAATATATGAAAATGAAAAGATTTATTAGCATTCTATAGCCCAAATAACAAATATTATTAATACAATGACTGATCATATACTATCATATACTATAATACTATACTATAACACTATCATATACTATAATACTATACTATAATAATATCATATACTATAATACTATACTATAATACTATAATATACTATAATAAACTTAGTTCTTTTCAGTGACTGAGCTGTGTTTTTACAACCTGCGGTTAACGGGCTGGGTTCCCTCCCAAAAATTAAATTACATAAAACTGAGAATGAGTGAAACTTTGGATGACATCAGTCGAACTTTATTATGACGCTCTCGTCTTTTTTATTTGGGGAGGGACATTTTGCGATATTCGCCCTTGCCTATCCATCGTGTATTAAAAAATAATATAAATTTAATGTTAATGATTTTAATACGACTTCACTGGCAAATTATCTGTAAATCTGAATACACTACAGAAATTAGCACAAAAAGTGCGCAACTATATAAGCAGAAACATTTCCCTCCATCATCTTGCCATCAACCGATTAAAAGGAAGAGTAATTTACGCCCCGTCTACCACCACCTGGCCACGAACACAGGTGGAGGAACGGCTCATCCAAACCATGCCTAGTGACGGCGCACCAGCTTAACCTTCATGTGAAGAGAGAGCAACAAGGGTTAACTACTCTTCATCACGTGCTTAATATATATATATATATATATATATATATAGTGGACCTAGTTTTAACCGTTTAAGGTGACAATGATTTTAATTGTATGCAATGATCAATTGATGCAATGACTGACTGATTGCTTATTAATGAAAGGCTGGGTTAATAATTTATGATGTAATACAGTATCACCGATTAGAATGAATTGGTTATTTGATTAGATCCACCATACTATTGGAAGTGACCGAAAAGGCAGCGAGGGTCACCAGCTTGATTTACGCTCAAGCAAATTAATGTTAAGGTTATGAAAGACACCTTATGGGTTTTGTAGTTTATTATGAAAATAAATCCGTTATTTTATTCACTGTGATATAACAAAGAATTGACAGTAATTAATTGGTAGTTTTACGTTGTGCTTATGACATGGGCTTAGCTAATAAGATGAAATGTTAATAGCTTAATTGACACGTAATAAATAATGTAATACTCATCGATGGTATGTAAATGGCATGCGACATGTAACATTGAATAGGCCTAGTAACTGATATAAAGAATGCACGTGCGTTTGGTACATTGAATGGAATACTTGACACTGATTAAGTAGGCTAAATGATTGCATGGATGCACATAGAATAATTGATGTGGCCTAATAATAATGGATTGAAATGCTTGCACAGTATCATTTATATATAAGAACATCATGTGATGTTAAATGATTACGTCAAGAGAATATTTAACACACAAATATGACTTGAACATAATGACGGATGATACGCGGAATAAGGTATTGAGATGATACTTGAATTGGATGATAGGCCTACTGCGTTCTTTCACGAGAGTTAATTGGAACGCGTAAATACACACTTTGGGAGTATAGCCTACCGTTCGGCGGTAGGCTAATGTAGGCTTCAAGAGTACTTAGAATATGATGTACTTAGCTTATGGTGACGTAAACTTTGTTGAAGGCGGGTTGACGACGAACCTATTACGCAGATTCTGGTTGTCGTTGTCCATTAAGCCTCTTGAGATGATGGATGTAGGCTTCGTGGAGGCCTGAGGTGATGTTACTTCTCGAGGTGCAGGCTGGCCTTGTGATATTGCAGGCGTAGGCCTGTGGTGCGGAAGATATCTCGAGGAACGTGGAGAAACTTGAAGGCCGACCCGGCAAACTGCAGGCCCGAAGTGATTCCGGTTTTGCCTCGAAAGATTACTTCTGCAGGTGGTCTGTAGATCTTACGTGAAGACCAATTGTAGGCCCTGAAGAAAGTAGCGGCCGTGGCCCCGGGCCAGGGGGCCGGAAAGCGGTTGGTGGACGTTCGATGGTGAGCGTACGGGTGAGTTTGTTTTTTTCTGTTTAAGGTGCTTTCAACCCTGCTGGATTATTGACACCATTTTTTTTTTTGTAGAGAAAGGTGGTGAAAGAAGTAGTAGAAGAAAGGTATGCAATTGAGTGAGTGAGAGTGAGTATAAGTGGAAGCTCCTTTTATACCGTAGGCCTGTGACGTAGACTTCATTCTTAAGACGCTTTGTCCACGCGTCTTTGGGTTGATAAAAACTTACTTTCGCGCCTTGGGAAGGAACAGACTTTCCATTGTTTGTTAGCCCACGTGTGTTCCAAACTGTTTTATGGTAGCGTGGAAAGAAAGTATGTCTGTCGATTTGTTGGTCTATTTCTTGTCGATACGCTACATATATATATATATATATAATTATATTAAGCTTCGTTCTGAACCTAACCAGGCGTCGCCTAACCTAGCCTAGCTTAACTGTTTAAGATTCAAATTGAAGGTCAAACGGATATATTATAGCCTCTCCGCCTAAAAAATATTTACCTTTATTAATAGTATAATAAATACGTAGGTTTTGCAATTTACAATGACATAATCAACTGTGAAGCTTGACTATTTATTTTCTTCAATTTGGCCCTGAAGCTTTAGTCTTTACTGAGCTCTTATTCCATCAAATTATGAGAACTATTTTTATCAGTACCACACAATTATTTCAGTTAACTTCATTTTCGTGGGATCAGAGGTAAATTTTTCTCCGTAACTATGATATATATATATATATATATATATATATACACATTATGTATATATATATATCTGGTAACGCGTCATATTTTCATAAACATCAATCACACGCCTTTATTGTCAATTGTGATAAAACTTATAAAAACTTTTACATTAAAACACATGAATGGTTTTACATTAATCAACAGACCTAGCCGTTAGCTTTTACTCGTCAGAGAAGCAGAGACAAATAAACTTACATTTTTCATTACCTGGTTCCATTTCCTCCGCGTCAACGAAATTAAGCGACGTTGGCTTTGTTCAGTAGTTTGATTGGGGATCAACTCACATGCACAATAATGCTATGGCTGAGTTTTCATTTCAATACATCATTTAACCTTATAAATCAAACTTATTTTTTACACGCTTTTTGATTATTTTAGTTAATTTGTTTCTGTATTGAGTATATTGCATTTTAAGAATTTTATTCTGCAATAACTAGACATATTTCATTATACCTTTTTCCCCATCCTATTCAGGCCGGTTAATTTGCCCGTTTTACCAAGATTAATTCCAATTATTGTAAGCGTTAAATTGTTTTCTGCAGTTGCTGAAAACCATCAGCAACCACTTCAGGGTCAAGTTAAACGTAGACTGAACAACGTTTCATAAATGAGTGACGCTTTCTTTATTAGATCTTCATTTTAATTAAAACCAACGTAACGGTACATATCGTCAAAGACTTTATTATATATGTTTTAAAATTAAATAATTTTGGTAAGAAAAGAATAACGGGGGTAAATACAGCTTTATTATCAAGATAGAGTGATTATAAAAGGAATTTATACAGGTTATTTAAACCATTTAATCATTTAATTAACAAATAAAACAATATTATACATTTACATATCAAAGGGTTTTATAATAACATGCCAACAGGACAATCGTCGGATAGGCTAGGGGTGGGGACACGTTCGAGTGAATATGGCGGTGACAGCTCGTCTGTATACTCACTGCGCGAAAAGAGAACATTAACACACACACACACACACAATTACGCATATATATATATATATATAATATATATATATACACACACACACATAAATAACATTCTTTGAGAACTCACATTCCACCCGTCCTCCTTCTTTTTCTTCTCGGAGTGGGAAAATCGTCTGATTCGCTGTCGGAACTTGATGATAGACAAATTAAGTGGGGCGTGCTGGACAAAGAGGTATAGATATGTATATATAAATATGTATGGTTATACTCCTTGGTTGTAAAAGCAAACCCGTTCAAAATTTATGCGCATTTTCTCAGCGGGGGATGAAATATATTATTCTCCAGCCTTTTATATGTGTGCAACGTTCAAATTATCTCGTCATTACGACGCTACGGGTAATATCAATACATGTAGTTTTATTTATCTATTCTCTAACACCATCACCACATTAGTTTCTATTTACGTGTTGTGCGTCGCATGATTCGTTCTGTCATCAGAAAATGCTCGCGGACGACCCAGAGAATTGCAAGACGGGGGTTCTTGGGGCACTTTGCAATTTCAGCGTCCGCAGCCGCCTGAAACAACATCAGCTCGTAGGGCGTAAATTCAAGCTCATAACAACTGCTTTCGTCATTGCACAAGTCTTGGGAAGAGGCACTCGGCTGATCAAGAGATTTGCAGGACTTGGGATCCAGTTGTTGCCTTGCACAGGATGCGTCCGCTGTTGTCTGAAATAGATCCAGCTCGTTGGGGTTAAATTCAGGCTCGTAAGCGTTGTGCGCATCGTTCAGCTCACCTTCCGCGCGCTCATCAGGATTGTTCTGTTCTCGGATGGAATCCATGCTAGCTATTTGTGCGTGCTTAAACTGGTCAAAGAAAGTAAAAGCGCTTTATCTTTAAATAGCTTGAGTGTATATATATATATATATATATATACACAAACTCAGAATGGTTCCCTGAGAACAATATATGTTAAACACAGACCGTGCATGGCACAAGGAACTCTTCTGGGAAAATTCGGACTATAGTGGATTTAATTTTCCCAGAAGAGTTCCTTGTGCCATGCACGGTCTGTGTTTAACATATATATATATATATATATATATATATATATATTTTTTTTTTTTTTATGGATAAACTGTCACACGAATAATATTTTAGCCTCAAATAAAAGAGCTTAACTTAAAACATGTGCAGTATATATACATATATATATATATAATGTTATATAATGTTATAATGTTACAGACCAACAAAGACCCTAGGATCCACTCATGGTTGGTCTACCTAACTGTGTTCGTAATTGTGTATGTCCTCCGTGGTGGCGGAGGGGACCTACAATTTTACGTGGGTTCCGAACCACAAGAACATAAGAAATTTATTGGCAACGACCAATTTTTGCATAACTAATTAATTATCAATTTAAAACTAATTAATTATCGATTTAAAACTAATTAATTACACTGGTATGCATATGAAATTTTTTTGTCTGCTGTGAGGGTTTTTTCAACTCATATTATATAATTCGACCATGCTGAATTCGAAAATGATATTGGTTTTCCTCAATCAGGTCAGGTTTTTTCTCTATTGGCCATTTATTATAAGTCCAATTTTATCCCCAAATTTATTGATTTTTTTAGCTTAAACACTGTAGATACGAGTAATATTATAAAACACTCGTGAAAAATGAAAACATTGTGTGAATAAATACTTTTATTCATACAATGAATATGGAAAAAAGTTTATTGAGGAAGGAAGGAAGTTTTTTTGGCTTTCCTTCTGTGTTTTTCTTCGGGCACGTCTCGCTTCAAACACCAGCAATAGTCCGCCAGCATATTGATATCCCAGTTTCCCTGGTACCTCTCTTCCATTATTTTGATATCTTGGTGAAATCGTTCACCCTGTTCCTCACTATAATCCCCGCAATTTTCAGGAAAATAGTCCAAGTGGGACCACAAAAAGTGCATTTTTATGGACATGCGCGACCCATGAGCTTTGAAAGCTTCCATCAAGTTTTCGACAACGGACTCGTATTCTGGACTTCTACGCTTGCCAAGAAAATAAGTGACAACTGATTTGAATGCCTGCCAGGCATTCTTCTCAGTTGGAGTCATTGCGTTTTCGAACTGAGTATCCTTGATCAAAGTTCGAATTTGAGGACCATCAAAAACCCCAGCATTTAGTTTAGCATCAGATATATGAGGAAATTTACTCTCGAGATATCGGAATGCTGAACCCTCCTTATTCATTGATTTGATGAAATTTTTCATCAAGCCCAGCTTAATATGAAGTGGTGGGAGCAAATTTTTGTTGGTGGTACAAGAGGCACTGAAACGACATTATGCGACCCAGGTTCAAAATTCTCTCTGGATGCCCATTCACGCTGTGCATAGTGCTTCTCATCCGCTCGGCTATCCCATTTGCAGAGGAAACATGGGTATTTCGTGTATCCCCCTTGCATTCCCAATACAAATGCCACAATCTGAAAAAAAATGAAAATATTTAAAGAATTTAGAGAATTTGTTCTATCAGATAAAAAAATCTATGCATTGGACTGTATCACTTCTGTGGGGAAGTTAAGTGTTCTTATACGCTCTCAAATAACCTTTGGAAACAAACATAGTCAATAGCAATAGTTTACTTATGATATTAGTATTACCTTCAAATCTCCACAGATCCTCCAGTTATGTTGGTCGTATACGAGAGCATCCAGTAAAATTTTCATGTTATCGTAGCTCTCAGTAAGTTGTACGGAATGTGCTACAGGGACTGATGCAACCCTATTCCCAATGTTGAGAAGTACTGCTTTCAAACTTCGTTTAGACGAGTCTATAAATAGCCTCCATTCTGATGCGTTATATGGCAGGCCCAAGGATTCGATTAGCCCCTCAACATTGCAGCAGTACACTAAGGAAGAGGTATTTTCGTGCACTGCAAAAAACTTGCGGAATTCTTCCTCTCGTTTCCTATACAAGCTATTTGTGCGTGCTTAAACTGGTCAAAGAAAGTAAAAGCGCTTTATCTTTAAATAGCTTGAGTGTATATATATATATATATATATATATATATATATATCTATATATATATATATATATATATATATATATATATATATATTTTTTTTTTATGGATAAACTGTCACACGAATATATTTTATCCTCAAATAAAGAGCTTAACTTAAAACATGTGCAGTATATATACATATATATATATATAATGTTATATAATGTTATAATGTTACAGACCAACAAAGACCCTAGGATCCACTCATGGTTGGTCTACCTAACTGTGTTCGTAATTGTGTATGTCCTCCGTGTGGCGGAGGGGACCTACAATTTTACGTGGGTTCCGAACCACAAGAACATAAGAAATTTATTGGCACGACCAATTTTGCATACTAATTAATTATCAATTTAAAACTAATTAATTATCGATTTAAAACTAATTAATTACACTGGTATGCATATGAAATTTTTTTGTCTGCTGTGAGGGTTTTTTCAACTCATATTATATAATTCGACCATGCTGAATTCGAAAATGATATTGGTTTTCCTCAATCAGGTCAGGTTTTTTCTCTATTGGCCATTTATTATAAGTCCATTTTATCCCCAAATTTATTGATTTTTTTAGCTTAAACACTGTAGATACGAGTAATATTATAAGAACACTCGTGAAAAATGAAAACATTGTGTGAATAAATACTTTTATTCATACAATGAATATGGAAAAAAGTTTATTGAGGAAGGAAGGAGTTTTTTTTGGCTTTCCTTCTGTGTTTTTCTTCGGGCACGTCTCGCTTCAAACACCAGCAATAGTCCGCCAGCATATTGATATCCAGTTTCCTGGTACCTCTCTTCCATTATTTTGATATCTTGGTGAAATCGTTCACCCTGTTCCTCACTATAATCCCCGCAATTTTCAGGAAAATAGTCCAAGTGGGACCACAAAAAGTGCATTTTTATGGACATGCGCGACCCATGAGCTTTGAAAGCTTCCATCAAGTTTTCGACAACGGACTCGTATTCTGGACTTCTACGCTTGCCAAGAAAATAAGTGACAACTGATTTGAATGCCTGCCAGGCATTCTTCTCAGTTGGAGTCATTGCGTTTTCGAACTGAGTATCCTGATCAAAGTTCGAATTTGAGGACCATCAAAAACCCCAGCATTTAGTTTAGCATCAGATATATGAGGAAATTTACTCTCGAGATATCGGAATGCTGAACCCTCCTTATTCATTGATTTGATGAAATTTTTCATCAAGCCCAGCTTAATATGAAGTGGTGGGAGCAAATTTTGTTGGTGGTACAAGAGGCACTGAACGACATTATGCGACCCAGGTTCAAAATTCTCTCTGGATGCCCATTCACGCTGTGCATAGTGCTTCTCATCCGCTCGGCTATCCCATTTGCAGAGGAACATGGGTATTTCGTGTATCCCCCTTGCATTCCCAATACAAATGCCACAATCTGAAAAAAAATGAAAATATTTAAAGAATTTAGAGAATTGTTCTATCAGATAAAAAAATCTATGCATGGACTGTATCACTTCTGTGGGGAAGTTAAGTGTTCTTATACGCTCTCAAATAACCTTTGGAAAAACAACATAGTCAATAGCAATAGTTTACTTATGATATTAGTATTACCTTCAATCTCCACAGATCCTCCAGTTATGTTGGTCGTATACGAGAGCATCCAGTAAAATTTTCATGTTATCGTAGCTCTCAGTAAGTTGTACGAATGTGCTACAGGACTGATGCAACCCTATTCCCAATGTTGAGAAGTACTGCTTTCAAACTTCGTTTAGACGAGTCTATAAATAGCCTCCATTCTGATGCGTTATATGGCAGGCCCAAGGATTCGATTAGCCCTCAACATTGCAGCAGTACACTAAGGAAGAGGTATTTTCGTGCACTGCAAAAAAAACTTGCGGAATTCTTCCTCTCGTTCCTATACAAGCTATTTGTGCGTGCTTAAACTGGTCAAAGAAAGTAAAAGCGCTTTATCTTTAAATAGCTTGAGTGTATTATATATATATATATATATTTTTTTTTATTATGGATAAACTGTCACACGAATAATATTTTAGCCTCAAATAAAGAGCTTAACTTAAAACATGTGCAGTATATACATATATATATATATAATGTATATAATGTTATAATGTTACAGACCAACAAAGACCCTAGGATCCATCATGGTTGGTCTACCTAACTGTGTTCGTAATTGTGTATGTCCTCCGTGGTGGCGGAGGGGACCTACAATTTTACGTGGGTTCCGAACCACAAGAACATAAGAAATTTATTGGCAACGACCAATTTTTGCATAACTAATTAATTATCAATTTAAACTAATTAATTATCGATTTAAAACTAATTAATTACACTGGTATGCATATGAAATTTTTTTGTCTGCTGTGAGGGTTTTTTCAACTCATATTATATAATTCGACCATGCTGAATTCGAAAATGATATTGGTTTTTCCTCAATCAGGTCAGGTTTTTTCTCTATTGGCCATTTAATAAGTCCAATTTTATCCCCAAATTTATTGATTTTTTTAGCTTAAACACTGTAGATACGAGTAATATTATAAGAACACTCGTGAAAAATGAAAACATTGTGTGAATAAATACTTTTATTCATAAAATGAATATGGAAAAAAGTTTATGAGAAGGAAGGAAGTTTTTGGCTTTCCTTCTGTGTTTTTCTCGGGCACGTCTCGCTTCAAACACCAGCAATAGTCCGCCAGCATATTGATATCCCAGTTTCCCTGGTACCTCTCTTCCATTATTTTGATATCTTGGTGAAATCGTTCACCCTGTTCCTCATATAATCCCCGCAATTTTCAGGAAAATAGTCCAAGTGGGACCACAAAAAGTGCATTTTTATGGACATGCGCGACCCATGAGCTTTGAAAGCTTCCATCAAGTTTTCGACAACGGACTCGTATTCTGGACTTCTACGCTTGCCAAGAAAATAAGTGACAACTGATTTGAATGCCTGCCAGGCATTCTTCTCAGTTGGAGTCATTGCGTTTTCGAACTGAGTATCCTTGATCAAAGTTCGATTTGAGGACCATCAAAACCCCAGCATTTAGTTTAGCATCAGATATATGAGGAAATTTACTCTCGAGATATCGGAATGCTGAACCTCCTTATTCATTGATTTGATGAAATTTTTCATCAAGCCCAGCTTAATATGAAGTGGTGGGAGCAAATTTTGTTGTGGTGGTACAAGAGGCACTGAAACGACATTATGCGACCCAGGTTCAAATTCTCTCTGGATGCCCATTCACGCTGTGCATAGTGCTTCTCATCCGCTCGGCTATCCCATTTGCAGAGGAAACATGGGTATTTCGTGTATCCCCCTTGCATTCCCAATACAAATGCCACAATCTGAAAAAAAATGAAAATATTTAAAGAATTTAGAGAATTTGTTCTATCAGATAAAAAATCTATGCATTGGACTGTATCACTTCTGTGGGGAAGTTAAGTGTTCTTATACGCTCTCAAATAACCTTGGAAAAACAACATAGTCAATAGCAATAGTTTACTTATGATATTAGTATTACCTTCAAATCTCCACAGATCCTCCAGTTATGTTGGTCGTATACGAGAGCATCCAGTAAAATTTTCATGTTATCGTAGCTCTCAGTAAGTTGTACGAATGTGCTACAGGGACTGATGCAACCCTATTCCAATGTTGAGAAGTACTGCTTTCAAACTTCGTTTAGACGAGTCTATAAATCGCCTCCATTCTGATGCGTTATATGGCAGGCCCAAGGATTCGATTAGCCCCTCAACATTGCAGCAGTACACTAAGGAAGAGGTATTTTTCGTGCACTGCAAAAAACTTGCGGAATTCTTCCTCTCGTTTCCTATACAGCTATTTGTGCGTGCTTAAACTGGTCAAAGAAAGTAAAAGCGCTTTATCTTTAAATAGCTTGAGTGTATATATATATATGTATATATATATATATATATATATATATATATATAATATTTTTTTTTTTATTATGGATAAACTGTCACACGAATAATATTTTATCCTCAAATAAAAGAGCTTAACTTAAAACATGTGCAGTATATATACATATATATATATATAATGTTATATAATGTTATAATGTTACAGACCAACAAAGACCCTAGGATCCACTCATGGTTGGTCTACCTAACTGTGTTCGTAATTGTGTATGTCCTCCGTGTGGCGGAGGGACCTACAATTTTACGTGGGTTCCGAACCACAAGAACATAAGAAATTTATTGGCAACGACCAATTTTTGCATAACTAATTAATTATCAATTTAAAACTAATTAATTATCGATTTAAAACTAATTAATTACACTGGTTGCATATGAAATTTTTTTGTCTGCTGTGAGGGTTTTTTCAACTCATATTATATAATCGACCATGCTGATTCGAAAATGATATTGGTTTTCCCTCAATCAGGTCAGGTTTTTTCTCTATTGGCCATTTATTATAAGTCCAATTTTATCCCAAATTTATGATTTTTTTAGCTTAAACACTGTAGATACGAGTAATATTATAAGAACACTCGTGAAAAATGAAAACATTGTGTGAATAAATACTTTATTCATACAATGAATATGGAAAAAAGTTTATTGAGGAAGGAAGGAAGTTTTTTTGGCTTTCCTTCTGTGTTTTTCTTCGGCACGTCTCTCGCTTCAAACACCAGCAATAGTCCGCCAGCATATTGATATCCCAGTTTCCTGGTACCTCTCTTCCATTATTTTGATATCTTGGTGAAATCGTTCACCCTGTTCCTCACTATAATCCCCGCAATTTTCAGGAAAATAGTCCAAGTGGGACCACAAAAAGTGCATTTTTATGGACATGCGCGACCCATGAGCTTTGAAAGCTTCCATCAAGTTTTCGACAACGGACTCGTATTCTGGACTTCTACGCTTGCCAAGAAAATAAGTGACAACTGATTTGAATGCCTGCCAGGCATTCTTCTCAGTTGGAGTCATTGCGTTTTCGAACTGAGTATCCTTGATCAAAGTCGAATTTGAGGACCATCAAAAACCCCAGCATTTAGTTTAGCATCAGATATATGAGGAAATTTACTCTCGAGATATCGGAATGCTGAACCCTCCTTATTCATTGATTTGATGAAATTTTTCATCAAGCCAGCTTAATATGAAGTGGTGGGAGCAAATTTTTGTTGGTGGTACAAGAGGCACTGAAACGACATTATGCGACCCAGGTTCAAAATTCTCTCTGGATGCCCATTCACGCTGGCATAGTGCTTCTCATCCGCTCGGCTATCCCATTTGCAGAGGAAACATGGGTATTTCGTGTATCCCCCTTGCATTCCCAATACAAATGCCACAATCTGAAAAAAATGAAAATATTTAAAGATTTAGAGAATTTGTTCTATCAGATAAAAAAATCTATGCATTGGACTGTATCACTTCTGTGGGGAAGTTAAGTGTTCTTATACGCTCTCAAATAACCTTTGAAAAACAACATAGTCAATAGCAATAGTTACTTATGATATTAGTATTACCTTCAAATCTCACAGATCCTCCAGTTATGTTGGTCGTATACGAGAGCATCCAGTAAAATTTTCATGTTATCGTAGCTCTCAGTAAGTTGTACGGAATGTGCTACAGGGACGATGCAACCCTATTCCCAATGTTGAGAAGTACTGCTTTCAAACTTCGTTTAGACGAGTCTATAAATAGCCTCCATTCTGATGCGTTATATGGCAGGCCCAAGGATTCGATTAGCCCCTCAACATTGCAGCAGTACACTAAGGAAGAGGTATTTTCGTGCACTGCAAAAAACTTGCGGAATTCTTCCTCTCGTTTCTATACAAGCTATTTGTGCGTGCTTAAACTGGTCAAAGAAAGTAAAGCGCTTTATCTTTAAATAGCTTGAGTGAGTGTATATTATATATATATATATATATATATATATATATATATATATATATTTTTTTATTATGGATAAACTGTCACACGAATAATATTTTAGCCTCAAATAAAAGAGCTTAACTTAAAACATGTGCAGTATAATACATATATATATATATAATGTTATATAATGTTATAATGTTACAGACCAACAAAGACCCTAGGATCCACTCATGGTGGTCTACCTAACTGTGTTCGTAATTGGTATGTCCTCCGTGGTGGCGGAGGGGACCTACAATTTACGTGGGTTCCGAACCACAAGAACATAAGAAATTTATTGGCAACGACCAATTTTTGCATAACTAATTAATTATCAATTTAAACTAATTAATTATCGATTTAAAACTAATTATTACACTGGTATGCATATGAAATTTTTTGTCTGCTATGAGGGTTTTTCAACTCATATTATATAATTCGACATGCTGAATTCGAAATGATATTGGTTTTCCTCATCAGGTCAGGTTTTTTCTCTATTGGCCATTTATTATAAGTCCAATTTTATCCCCAAATTTATTGATTTTTTTAGCTTAAACAACTGTAGATACGAGTAATATTATAAGAACACTCGTGAAAAATGAAAACATTGTGTGAATAAATACTTTTATTCATACAATGAATATGGAAAAAAGTTTATTGAGGAAGGAAGAAGTTTTTTTGGCTTTCCTTCTGTGTTTTTCTTCGGGCACGTCTCGCTTCAAACACCAGCAATAGTCCGCCAGCATATTGATATCCAGTTTCCCTGGTACCTCTCTTCATTATTTTGATATTTGGTGAAATCGTTCACCCTGTTCCTCACTATAATCCCCGCAATTTTCAGGAAAATAGTCCAAGTGGGACCACAAAAAGTGCATTTTTATGGACATGCGCGACCCATGAGCTTTGAAAGCTTCCATCAAGTTTTCGACAACGGACTCGTATTCTGGACTTCTACGCTTGCCAAGAAAAAGTGACAACTGATTTGAATGCCTGCCAGCATTCTTCTCAGTTGGAGTCATTGCGTTTTCGAACTGAGTATCCTTGATCAAAGTTCGAATTTGAGGACCATCAAAAACCCCAGCATTTAGTTTAGCATCAGATATATGAGGAAATTTACTCTCGAGATATCGGAATGCTGAACCCTCCTTATTCATTGATTTGATGAAATTTTTCATCAAGCCCAGCTTAATATGAAGTGGTGGGAGCAAATTTTTGTTGGTGGTACAAGAGGCACTGAAACGACATTATGCGACCCAGGTTCAAAATTCTCTCTGGATGCCCATTCACGCTGTGCATAGTGCTTCTCATCCGCTCGGCTATCCCATTTGCAGAGGAACATGGGTATTTCGTGTATCCCCCTTGCATTCCCAATACAAATGCCACAATCTGAAAAAAAATGAAAATATTTAAAGAATTTAGAGAATTTGTTCTATCAGATAAAAAATCTATGCATTGGACTGTATCACTTCTGTGGGGAAGTTAAGTGTTCTTATACGCTCTCAAATAACCTTTGGAAAAACAACATAGTCAATAGCAATAGTTTACTTATGATATTAGTATTACCTTCAAATCTCCACAGATCCTCCAGTTATGTTGGTCGTATACGAGAGCATCCAGTAAAATTTTCATGTTATCGTAGCTCTCAGTAAGTTGTACGGAATGTGCTACAGGGACTGATGCAACCCTATTCCCAATGTTGAGAAGTACTGCTTTCAAACTTCGTTTAGACGAGTCTATAAATAGCCTCCATTCTGATGCGTTATATGGCAGGCCCAAGGATTCGATTAGCCCTCAACATTGCAGCAGTACACTAAGGAAGAGGTATTTTCGTGCACTGCAAAAAACTTGCGGAATTCTTCCTCTCGTTTCCTATACAAGCTATTTGTGCGTGCTTAAACTGGTCAAAGAAAGTAAAAGCGCTTATCTTTAAATAGCTTGAGTGTATATATATATATATATATATATATATATATATATATATATATATATAATATATATATATATATTTTTTTTTTATTATGGATAAACTGTCACACGAATAATATTTTATCCTCAAATAAAAGAGCTTAACTTAAAACATGTGCAGTATATATACATATATATATATAATGTTATATAATGTTTATAATGTTACAGACCAACAAAAACCCTAGGATCCACTCATGGTTGGTCTACCTAACTGTGTTCGTAATTGTGTATGTCCTCCGTGGTGGCGGAGGGGACCTACAATTTTACGTGGGTTCCGAACCACAAGAACATAAGAAATTTATTGGCAACGACCAATTTTTGCATAACTAATTAATTATCAATTTAAAACTAATTAATTATCGATTTAAAACTAATTAATTACACTGGTATGCATATGAAATTTTTTTGTCTGCTGTGAGGGTTTTTTCAACTCATATTATATAATTCGACCATGCTGAATTCGAAAATGATATTGGTTTTCCTCAATCAGGTCAGGTTTTTTCTCTATTGGCCATTTATTATAAGTCCAATTTTATCCCCAAATTTATTGATTTTTTTAGCTTAAACACTGTAGATACGAGTAATATTATAAGAACACTCGTGAAAAATGAAAACATTGTGTGAATAAATACTTTTATTCATACAATGAATATGGAAAAAAGTTTATTGAGGAAGGAAGGAAGTTTTTTTGGCTTTCCTTCTGTGTTTTTCTTCGGGCACGTCTCGCTTCAAACACCAGCAATAGTCCGCCAGCATATTGATATCCCAGTTTCCCTGGTACCTCTCTTCCATTATTTTGATATCTTGGTGAAATCGTTCACCCTGTTCCTCACTATAATCCCCGCAATTTTCAGGAAAATAGTCCAAGTGGGACCACAAAAAGTGCATTTTTATGGACATGCGCGACCCATGACTTTGAAAGCTTCCATCAAGTTTTCGACAACGGACTCGTATTCTGGACTTCTACGCTTGCCAAGAAAATAAGTGACAACTGATTTGAATGCCTGCCAGGCATTCTTCTCAGTTGGAGTCATTGCGTTTTCGAACTGAGTATCCTTGATCAAAGTTCGAATTTGAGGACCATCAAAAACCCCAGCATTTAGTTTAGCATCAGATATATGAGGAAATTTACTCTCGAGATATCGGAATGCTGAACCCTCCTTATTCATTGATTTGATGAAATTTTTCATCAAGCCCAGCTTAATATGAAGTGGGGGAGCAAATTTTTGTTGGTGGTACAAGAGGCACTGAAACGACATTATGCGACCCAGGTTCAAAATTCTCTCTGGATGCCCATTCACGCTGTGCATAGTGCTTCTCATCCGCTCGGCTATCCCATTTGCAGAGGAAACATGGGTATTTCGTGTATCCCTTGCATTCCCAATACAAATGCCACAATCTGAAAAAAAATGAAAATATTTAAAGAATTTAGAGAATTTTTCTATCAGATAAAAAAATCTATGCATTGGACTGTATCACTTCTGTGGGGAAGTTAAGTGTTCTTATACGCTCTCAAATAACCTTTGGAAAAACAACATAGTCATAGCAATAGTTTACTTATGATATTAGTATTACCTTCAAATCTCCACAGATCCTCCAGTTATGTTGGTCGTATACGAGAGCATCCAGTAAAATTTTCATGTTATCGTAGCTCTCAGTAAGTTGTACGGAATGTGCTACAGGGACTGATGCAACCCTATTCCCAATGTTGAGAAGTACTCTTTCAAACTTCGTTTAGACGAGTCTATAAATAGCCTCCATTCTGATGCGTTATATGGCAGGCCCAAGGATTCGATTAGCCCTCAACATTGCAGCAGTACCTAAGGAAGAGGTATTTTCGTGCACTGCAAAAAACTTGCGGAATTCTTCCTCTCGTTTCCTATACAAGGAGAATGTTGTTCCCGGAGCCAGCAAGTTGTCCTCTCGAAGTCGTGAGCCCAAGATCTCGGCAGCTAATTTGGAAAGTTCTAAATCCCTGGTAAGATCATTAAGTTTGGCCTGGTTGAGAGGCCTCGCTCATTTGAAGCGGTATTTTGAGGTATATACGACTGGGACTGGTCATTGGCATTGGTCATTGATTCATCATCAGAATCATCGAAGTCCAGGGTTTGAGGTTGGTCGGGTATTGGAATTCCAGGACCATGGGGTACAGGTCTCATAGCAGAAGGAATGTCAGGGTATACAACAATGTGTTTGTTCTTCTTGTTAACTCCTGAAAATAACTGGCATATGAAATAGAAGAAGCATTCAGACAGTGGCGGCTCGTGAGGGAAGGCTGCGGTCTGTAAGATATGAAATAGGTCGATGGAGTCTGTATATTTTCTTTCTTTTTCATTCATATTGTCGGGGACAATATGAATGAAAAAGAAAGAAAATATACAATCATTTTATATGTAAATGTAACTTGTATAACAATATGTATGTGTAAATGTATTTTCTATAACAATATGTATATGTAAATGTATGATTACCATTATGGTGAAATTATGCTATATATGGTGAATATTACATTATGGTGAATATTATGTCAAGTTCATACGAGGATTTCAAAATATTTAAGAAAAATAAATTTATAATCCACCTTGGAGGTTTGTCATGCAGAAATAGCAATCTGTCACGTGATCCTTTCCTTCTCTCCACATCATGGGAATTCCAAAGGCAAAGATTTCGCTCTGCCTTTGCTCCATCTTCTCAAATTTTCAATGCACGTCTTGCACCACATATGAGGGGAAAAATTTTTGTCCTGGTCCCCTAGCTTAATTCCAAAGTATGCTCTATACATTGTCTTCACAAATTTAGTGATTTGGGACTGGTTATTTGGCATGGTAACCGTCCCACATATGTAGCAGAATCTATTGGGATCATTTTTACACGTTCTATTCATTATGAAATATTTTATCTATATGCCTGAAAAGTAAAAAAAGATATTATACAAGTGAAACAAGTGATGATAGATGTTACTGTTCCAATTCCGCTTTGACAAAATCACGAAAAATTCTATTTTACTTATGAGGCCATAGCCGGATAACCTGAGCTGATTGAGAAAAAGGGATTGCAGATTCGAAATCAGCAGGAACAACTCTATAAGAATCACTTACAAAATCCTTGACAGCAAAATTGATGCATACCAGTGTTATCTATTTAAAACTAAAGATAGAATCTCTGGATCCAGAGGATCAAGTCATAATAGACTACTCTCCACAAATATGTTACTCTATATCTATTTACAGTATAACCAACATGCAAATATATCAGATCCAAAGAATCCAGTCAATTTCATTACGGTATCCATCAATACTAGAACCTTGCCAACGAAAAATAAGTCACGGTCCATGTCGATTGCGGACCAAGTCAAAATTTACATATACATTGCAATATATATACTTAGGAGGAAAAGTGTAGGTGTGGCTGTAAAGACTGTATAGTAATGTAGAATGTGTGTGCACCCATTTTGGGTCTCCCATTTCAAGGTGTTTGTGGGGCAAGTGAAGATCGTGAGTTTTTCAATACCTCACAGTACTATGGGGGGCACCGCTAGGCAGAGGAATCTCTTTAAATGGGGTGTGTAAGGACAGAGAGTATCCCCTAACCCAAGATGCTGCCTCCCTATATCCCACAACACTTGTGTTGAGCTGTGGGATCGATCACCACAAGGCCTTACTTTTACTACCTTAAACTATACCCAATCTATCAACATATTTGTCTAATCGATTTTTAAACATGTTTATAGAAGTGCTACTAATTACTTCTACCGGCAAACTATTCCAGCTATTTACTCTTATATGCGTAAAAAAGTTTTTGACAACTGCTGTCTCGAACCTTCTACTTGTCAACTTACACCCGTTATTTCTAGTCCTATGATATTGAGATATTTCGAAAAAGCTATCTCTATCTACGTTATCGAACCCATTCATAATTTTGAAAACCTGGATTAGATCACCTCTTAGCCTCCTAGTCTCGAGTGTTGTGAATTTTAACTCCTTAAGCCTATCCTCGTACGACTTTGACCTAAGCGACGGAATCACCTTAGTTGCTCGTCTTTGAACTCTTTCGATTTTGTCTATATCTTTGCGCATATACGGATTCCAAAATTGGATCGCGTACTCCAAATGGGGTCTAACTAATGATTTATGAAGAGGAACTATAATATCGCGCGATTTGTACTCAAAATTTCGAGCTATAAAACCTAACACTTTGTTCGCCTTATTGACCGCTGCTGTACTTTGTTTCGCTACTTTTAAATCACCAGTGACTATAACTCCTAAATCTTTTTCCTGCTCTACGCTTGTTAAATCTTTCCCTGACATACTATACGCAAAATTACCGTTACGCGAACCTATATGCAAAATTTTGCACTTATCAACGTTAAATCTCATTTGCCATGTGACTGACCAATCAACGATTTTATTCAGATCTTCCTGGATTTTACCTCTATCTTCGTCATTAATCGCCCTACCACCCAGCTTCGTGTCATCCGCAAACTTTGAAACTGTGCTGACTAGGCCGACATCTAAATCGTTAATATATAAGAAAAAGCAAGGGGCCCAATACAGAACCCTGAGGAACGCCACTCGCTACATTAGCCCAACACGACTCCGCTCCATCAACGACCACCCTCTGTTTCCTACCTCGCAACCACTCTTATAACCAATTTATTACTACACCCCTGATTCCATGAGCCTTAGTTTTTTCAATGAGTCTTTTGTGCGGCACGGTGTCAAACGCTTTTTGAAAATCTAAATATACTACATCAACCGCCCTATGTCTATCGTAAACGTCAACCACGCTTTGGAAAAATTCTAAAAGATTAGTTAAGCACGATTTGTTTCGCCTAAAACCGTGCTGCGTATTTCTAACTAGTTTATGCACTTCTAAGTGTTCGACTATACGATCCCTAATTATTGATTCCAGTAGCTTACCTACAACAGACGTTAAACTGATTGGCCTATAATTTCCCGCCGCACCTTTATCGCCTTTCTTAAAGATAGGTGTTACGTTTGCTAACTTGAAATTATCTGGTACGCACCCCTCAGAAATAGACGCATTAAAAATCTTTGTTAGCGGCACAACAATGCTATCTTTTAATTCTTTCGGTTGTATGGGATATATGGAATCCGGCCCCGGTGATTTACGCGTTTTCATTTTATCAATATAGCGCATTACCTCCCCTTCACTAACCACGATATTATCCAAAATATTACCATTATCAAAAGGTATTATGTCTATGACCGTAGGGATATTCGTTACATCTTCTATAGTAAAAACTGACGTAAAAAATTCGTTTAGCAAGGTAGCCATTTCCTTGTTTTCAGAAACTAGATCTCCGTTTACACTTTTCCAAGGCCCCAAGACACTTTTTACTGGATTTCTATTATTGACGTATTGAAAGAATCGCTTGGGTTTTCTTTACCGTCACGAGCTATGGAGATTTCAAATTCGCGCTTGGACTTTTTTATTACACTTTTCGCTTCACGCCTTAGAGATATGTAGTTGTTTCGTAACAACAGATTATCTTTATCGCACTTATATAGCCTATAAGCCCTATCTCTACTCTTTATAATGTCTCCTACTCTAGAAGTAAACCACAAGGGCTTGTTGTTTACTTTCGCACGCTTAATTTTGTACGGTACACATTCCTCATTTATAGTCCTAAATACCGTTTCGAACGATTCCCACATTAGTTTTGCGTTGGAGTTCCCCATTACGTTTTCCCAATTGACGTGTGAAAATTTATTTCGAAATTTACTAAGTCTGCGTGCTGGAAGTTAGGAATTTTAGTCGAGTTAGTTGGTTTCGAGTGACTTACTGAGAGGACAAACTCTACCATATTGTGATCGCTATTGCTTAACGGTTCTATTACTTGAAGATCAGTAATTAACCTATCATCCGTAGTTATTACTAAATCTAAAATACTGTCCAACCTCGTAGGTTCCCCAACCTTTTGAGTAAGAAAGCTATGCTCGAGAAAATTAACTAAACGATTACCTTCCGCGTCTCCCTGGATTGTATCGTAATTCACGTTGGCGCAATTAAAGTCACCCATAACTAAAGCCTGCTCACTACCGATTATTCTCTTTAGTTCACGATATAACGCTTCGTTCGTATCAGCTGTTTGATTAGGGGGCCTATATATAACCGCAACAAGAAGTTTGAAATCGTTCAATTTAAGTTCTGCTATAGTCGAATCTATCGGTTCTGGAATAGAGTGCTTTACTTCTATAACGTTCGCAATATTATCTTTGATATACAACATAACACCGCCTCCTCGCCTACCTATTCTGTTTTTAACATAAAGTCTATAACCTTTAATTTGATACTCCCCTACAAAGTCACGTGTTTCAGTGCTAAGCCACGATTCATTTATCGCAATTAAATCATAGTCTTTACAAGCAATTAAAGAAAAAAATTCGTTTATTTTATTTCGTAGGCTACGAGCATTTAAGGATAGAACCTTCAAATTGTTTGTAATTGCGACACCTTCGCGAGCGCAGGGGAAATTTGTGGAATTTACGCTGGGGCCGTTCGGGTTGCGGCAGCCTGAAAAGAAGAGACAGTATTATGAAATAGTCTTCCTAAACGCGCAGCTCCAACGTCATTAAAATGAAGTCCATCTTTGAGGAACAAGTCCCTCCTGCCGTAGAAACTGTTCCAAAAATTTGCAAAATGCACTCCTTCCTGTTGGCAAAGAGACTTTAGGTTATTGTTAATATAGGTCGCCTTGCTGTAGAAATCGCTTCGTTGGATAATTCGAGGAAGTATACCTGTTAAAACAATCTTATTAGTTTTCTCCTTTAGTCGCTCTAATAAGTCCCTATACCTAGCCAGCAGTTCTTCCGATCAAGAATTTAAGACGTTATTAGTATTGACATGAATAACATACGTTGTGTCCTCGGTGGTACCGTCTGTAAAATGGTCAACACTATTAGTTATATCCTCCACCCTTGCACCAGGGTAGCAGTAACGGCGCCTACGACGAGGGTTTCTCCCACAGAATTCCTCGAGCTGCCCTCGAACAATGGAATCGCCAAAGAGTCGTATTTCCGGTTCATCAGCATCTTCGAAACCTAAAACAGAAAACTTATTGCTTGTTATTACTGGTAGACAGGACTTTGTTTTCCTCAATGGGCTCCATTTCGCACTCGAAGGAAGGGTTGGGAACTAGGGGAAGAGAGAGGGCTATTAGTACTAGTTATATTATTAGTAGAAACTGAGGCAGGAGGGGTCGTATCTGGAGTCTCAAGGGATTCTAATTTTGCCGTCAGGAGCATCACGCTTTCTTCAAGTCTCACCCTGGCCTCCCTCTCACGTTCTAACTCGTTCCTCAGCACTTCTATGCTTGAGCACCACCTGCAAACTAACTGTTCATTATTATTAGCCATTGTAAACGCGTAAGCAGCAAATTTCCCTTCACAGCGACTGCAAGTACTTGAGGGGGTGTCTTGCTTTTAATTAGTTGAACAACAAAAAAACAAAAACAAAAAACGAGCATTTGGAAATTAATAAATTACAACGTAGGTCTACCGCGTTCTTGAAACGCAGAAACAGGTTCTTGTAGCACAAATTTATACTAAATTAATATAGAATTAAGCTACCGACAAAAGATCTGTAAAAGAAGAGTATTTATAACACTTATTTGTCCGCGATTCGACCCGATTTTTTCCTTTTTTTTCACACGGTTTCTGACGACACACTACCTGACCTCTCGATGCACGGAAAAATGAACCTTATGACTGCACGTTTTCTGATTGATTTGAAAACAAACAAGGCAAGCCACGTGCAGTAGCCTTGGTTTGAACAAATAGTATAGTACTGAATAACGTCAATAAATGAAATATATTCGTTAATGAATGATTAGTAGCACGAAGTAATTTAGTTAAGAATGCACGGAACACTTTTTTTTAAAACACTTCAACGAAAACCACTTATTCAATTGATAACACTTGACACTCGATAAAACACGTCTGTTCACAAGGAAAGACTGATCACAAAATAGGGCAATCTCTAATTTAAGGTGTAAAATATGGGTCTTAAACTTAATGGATACTCACTAGCGTCCTTATCCGGCCAGCTTCTTTACACAAACAAATCATCAGGCAGAGGTACAAGAATTTTATAAGTTTCCAATTACCCTCAGGGCTCTATTAATGTAGGCCTACCACAAGGAAGCACAGAGTATTCGTACATTTTCTAATAATGGCCCTCAGGGACACTAAAATAGTCAGCAAGTTTTTATACTACTCGTGTAGGTACTGTGCGTATATATATATATATATATATATCAGTGGCGTGGGGTGATTTTTCGTCAATGGGAAGCAATTCAAGCAAAAATAACAAAGATTATATAAAATAAAATAAAAACTTTAAAATACTCGTATATAATAAAAACAAAACATAAAATCATCTACTTACTTTACTTATAGGTTAATTCTATTCTTCTTTCTTTTTTATTAAATATATCTATTATTTCTTCGTAAAAGGCATCAGTTTTCATATCCTTAAGAAGCTTTTTCTCAATTGAGATTAAAGCTAAATTTGCGAGCCTTTCACAGCACGTATAAGTTGCCAGATATTTCAAGAAAATTAACTATAAGATCTGGACAGCGAAATCTAAATTGCTTCCTTTTTGACATAGGGAAGGATAAAATAACGATAAATATATATTCTTTTTCGCTTAACATGGCCATGGAATTTTTTAGTAGAAAAACTATATATGAAACTTGTTGTATTCAATAAATACACATTATTAAACATTAAATGAGTTTTTAGAATGGAAGGAAACAATTTGTAACTAAAAAAAAAGCGAAAGTCATTGGGAAAAAGGATGCATTTCGTCAATTGTTGTCCAACTCGAGATTTTTTGCGTCGGCTTTCTTAAAAGTTCTTGCACGAACGGCAACCAATGTATATACTATGTATCCACCTGACTACCAATCAAATGCTATAAATAGTATAATAAAATGATTTTGTACAAATTATTAACACATATTGAACTGTTTAAACTTTAAAGTATAATACAGCATTTTCTTCTTTCTTTGAATAGGGAAGCATTGCTTCCCTTGATTCCATGGACCGCACGCCACTGATAATATATATATATATATATATATATATATATATATATATATACAAGCGCCATCGGTCAAGCAACTGCAGGCAAATAATGACAATTGAACAGAGATCGTTATACGAGGTGGATATAATACCAGGGCTGTGGAGTCGGAGTCGGAGTCGTGGAGTCGGAGTCGGAGTCGGAGGCAATTTTGGTGGTGCTGGAGTCGGAGTCGGAGTCGGTAAAAATGTACCGACTCCGACTCCGACTCCGACCTCAATATAAATTTTAATAAAATGTTTTTGTGTGTGATATCACTGGCAGCTATTGTGGTTAAACCACTTAAATAATAAACACAATGTTTTCCACTTCAGACACTAATGCCATTAATTTATTTTTTCTTTTCAGATAATATTTTTTATTTTTAATGCTTATTTAATTTCGAGTTCTTTCTAAATTTCATAAGTTTTTAACTTTCAAGTCTAAAACCCCTTTCACAATGGCAAAGACACTTCTAACAAAGTCTGCAGTTTTTGAATATTTTATAATAACCACAGATGGGAAACATTTCGTGTGTCAGTGTATAATAAGATGATGATGATGAAAAATTATGTGAAGCAAAAATCAGTGGTTTTACTGGCTCTGATAAAAATGCACCAACCAGAGCATCAAATTTGAAAAGACATTTGCAGCGTTTCCATCCCAAAATTTTAGAAGTTGTCATTGAGAAAGATAGTAATAAAAACCTTGCAACTACTTCAAAGTTAACAAAAGATCAGAAATCTACTGAACGACAAGCACCACTTACAAGATACTTTACTACAGACAAAGTTACCGTAACAATGACCACAGATGATGATGATTCACGTGGTGATGAAATGCCTCTTGTGTAATTATAATCATAGCAGATTTAGAATTAATATACCTTCGGAGTCGGAGTCGGAGTCGGATAGACAAAAAATTGAGGAGTCGGAGTCGGAGTCGGAGTCGGTTTTTTATGTGCCGACTCCACAGCCCTGTATAATACAGCAAATTCATCTTTGATAAGTTCTTGACATGATGGAGCACATCATCTGTGAACAAAATGAGAGGTACGTAATGCAGTTTTTATTTGTGGGCTATTTTTTAACTTGAAACTGTAACCTATATTTTAATGTTTTCAAATTCGCTAAAATACTGACACAAGTCATAACTGTTTACTGCTAATATAACATTCATATAGAAAAGAATAATCTATCCTTTGATCGCCATTTTGGACAAATTATGGGGTATTTCCCTCTCGGCAGTACGTTTAATTGCATTGAGCGTTAGGTGATTGTGTGCCCGCTACTTCAAGACCACTGCATACTGTAGGCCTATAAACGCAACGGTGAATGTCATCACAAAATTTTTATAGATATATTTTATGTAACATTGCCCGCTAAGTAATGTTTTATCTTCAATGTTTAAAACAGCCCTTGAGATAAACCTCGAGTGTCCACATCGACTCGTGCGACGCTCCCCCGCCCCTTTTTTTTCTCTTTTTTTCTTAAATGCTTGAACAGCGCATCAACAGGACGCAAACCCCTAAGTTGCGCTCTCCCCCACCAATTAGTCTCCGTTGATTGGGCTCGCCTCGGCGTGCCTTGGACTCTGACGTAGAATATATCTTGCGCTTCGTCGGGAATGAGTGATAGGCCGGGTGGCGATCTGATGATTCTCCGAGTAGATCCTGAGAGGGTTTTCTCGTTAAAGACTAAAATTGAGAGTTATCGAGTGAGATTCGAGTTTTGAGACATTGAGTTTGAGAGAATATTGAGTTTGTGAGGAAATATTGAGAACTGTTAACCTAAACTACTGCGAGGGATGTAGTGGATGGGCAACGTTATAACTTAAGTAATTTGATTAATGCTAAGACTAGTTTAAGTCCAAGTTGAACCTAACAGCCAAATTGACTGAACTCGTACTTATTGTGTCTTGAATCTATTGATTAAAAGCTAAACAAACGAACAATTTCATTATCAATTACACACTTAGAAATAGGGGGTAGAGAAGTAAGCGGAGGATAAGAATTCGCGCAGAGGGTCACTAAATTTAAGAGAAAGGCTAATTACACCACCGACGGAAAAAACTGACAACCAAATATCCAATTTTTATTTTTACTGATCGGCCTAGTAGTGACCTTCGAGAAACAAACAATTTGTGATAAGGGTCCGTCTCCTGACAACGGACTTTTTATTACAAACTGGTGTCAGAAGTGGGATCTTCCCTTTCTGATACCCCCCTAAAAACCTACGTGAAAAGGGAAAAAAGTGCTCTCCAAGTGTGTATATGAGGGCTACCAGCTCGCAACAGACAGAGACGAACGACAACGTGAGGGTCACCCGATCGAGAACCGCTGCGTGGGCTGCTGCTGCTCAGGCCGAGTCGACATCGCAACTTGCTACTGGACACCAAGCGGCAGGAGGAGTAAACTTTCCCACCAATGCGGAAAGAGAGGTAAGCGACCCATCTTGTGTTGCGAGAGGTTTTAGAGGACGAGTGGAGAGCCTCCCTATAGCGGGCAGTTCCCCTAAATTACCCCATCAAACCTTCATTTCTTTCCCCCGAATTTTGATATAAATAGAGCACCTTTCCTTCCAGTGGTTCCCCTAGACTCGAGTTTGAGAACAATCCGGATCCAAACCCGTTTGTAACAAATTTTAGAGATTCAAATTCGGTCGAGTTTTGGCCAATATCATTAGAGAACATGCCCCTCAGTCAAGAAGGAGCCGGGACTCGGGCCGAAACGCCCTCTCCCCCACCTTCTCCTCCCCTCACTTTACCCAGGAGAGCCCACCTTAATACCGTGCCCGAAAGAGGGTATCGTGACCTTTTAAATGAGCGATCCTTGCAAAATAGGTCAAACGTGTTTTCGTTGCGTGATGTTTTAAGTGGTAGTGACGATCCTTTTTCCGTTGAGGAGGAGAAAAAACTTAAGATAGCTGCAGAAATCTGCCCAGTGTTCTGTGGATCATATGCGGAGTACTTAATTTCGACCGCACACGGTGGCGGTAGGAGATATGTGTCATTTCCCGACTTTGCCGCCGAGATTTCTAGATTAATATTGGCAGGAGAGCCAAGAAGTGATAGGATCCGGATCGAGGTAGCCATAAGATGCTCCGTCCTACCCGCGAGACGGATTTTCGTGGGCTTCCAAAAGAAAGCGAGAACGTGGAAGCAGTTCTGAGAGGCGGGTGCCGACTTATATGGCATGAACAGAAAAGACGAGATTTTGAATAGACTGATGTGTCTAGAGAGAGAGGGGAGAATGGAAGACGAATCATTTGGGTCCTTTACGTACAGAATACAACAAGAAGCCGAGTCTCTGAAGGAAGACGCGGGAGAAGACGAGGCGAGGATAGACGTTGATTTTATCCTTAATAAAGTTATTCTGAATGCTATTCCGCGGAAATTGTGAAAAAAATATGACGATATGACTGAACCGATAAATAAGAAAATAAAGCGAATCCGTTGCGACGAACGCATCGTCACGGAGCCGGTAGCACCCCATTTGGGCATTACAGCCGATAATAATACACAGGACGCCTTCAGAGGTGCTCCTGCGGGATCCATGCCATTTCCGACCCCTTACCAATACCAAATGCCAGTCCAAAACACCTACCAACACCCAACATCAATTCTGACACCTTACAGACAACCGCCCCCTGTCCAAACCCCCCATCCCTATGCTTCACCCTTTTATCAAATGTATCCCCCCCTTTTTTCCCCCCAACGCAGGTTTCCCTGATCACCACGTAAATATGGTCCCAGATAACACCGGTAATG
The DNA here is from genome assembly GCA_023014485.1 of Bathynomus jamesi. Lineage (NCBI taxonomy): Eukaryota > Metazoa > Arthropoda > Malacostraca > Isopoda > Cirolanidae > Bathynomus > Bathynomus jamesi. The sequence goes on along the minus strand of JAJOZX010000828.1, from coordinate 1,067,597 downwards.
CCCCCAAATCCTCGTCCAACTATGCCTGGTTTAACAACATTCAATGTTTTATATGTGAAGAGAGGGGCCACAAAGCTAGTCTATGCCCCTTGATCGAGGGTATGAAAGCACTGAAGTTAGAAAAAAATAAGCCCCGGGAGAGTGAAAGGGTGTATGAAAGAGATGATAGCTATAAGCGTGAGTATGAAGGAGATCGTCGGAGGGAATGGACCCCAAGAGGAGGCCGACGGTACGAAGATTACGATCGAAGAGGAGATACATACGCCTCCCCTTCCGAATCTTCGCGGAGACGAAATTTCTCTCCGTATGAGAGAAACCGAGGTAGCAATGGGAACTACCGATACGACAACAGGTACGAGAATCGGTACCGCTCTCCGTCGCCCTATGAACAACGAAGAAGAAGGGACTATTCCCCTTACGACAGAGACTACTCCCCTTACGACAGAAGAAACGGAGGTTACCCCTCCCCCAACAGGAATGGAGGCAGGTATCCCGACAGAAGAACGGACCGAAGTCCGTCACCCTATGGGAGATACGACCAGGAGAGGGAAACAACCGCGGAAGACGCCCCGAAAAGAGTGGGAGAAAGGGCGAAGAAATTCCCCGTGGCCCCGAAGGAATAACTCATCAAACGAAAGGGACACCTCCCCCCGTCGAGTGTCATTCAAGGAGGAGGAAGAAGTAAAACACCAGCCAAAAAACGTGAACTGAGACAGATATTGGCGAAGAATAAAGAAAAAGAAGGCAGGGACTGGGACAGAAGAGATAAAAGTGAGAAAATGAACATGAATGAATGGAATGAGAAAGAGAGGACGACATGCAGAAACGAGAAAGCAAATGAGATGAATGAAATGAGTGAAAGAAATGAAAAACGCAGCCTAAATGATGATACAAAAGAGGAGTGAAGCGCTTGCATTCGAACTAATTGCTGACCGTACCTGATAACTAAATTATACTGCAAAATATAAATTCATATAATTTCATTCAGTTAACTAATAATGTAGGCCCTCGTAATGTAGGTTCGTCTTTCGGTTTAGTATGCAAAGTTTCAGTACACAGAGTGTTCTCGCGTCATGTAAAATAATTTAGTTATCCCTTTCCACCCCTAATTGAGAAAAAATTAATCAGCTTCACCCAGTAAATATCTTGTTCACGATGTTACAATGAAATAAATGGGAACAGATAAGCAACATTAAAGGCTGCTCAGTTCTGATCCATTAATTGGGCGAAGGGCATTGCCCTTATACAACCTTCAGCAATTAGAAGTCGCCCCATATAATATAAACCCTCCTACTGTGTATTTCTTTTCCTAAAACTATCCTCTCCTTTAATGAAATATCCATTGTACAGTGAGTTAATAAATATTTTAGATCTCTGTTCCGGTGTATACTCTAAGATGCTTACAAATTTTAGGCCCACCCTTTTCTCATAATTGTTCGAAGAGGATGTAAACAGTTGTTAAGATCCCACATCCGCCGCTGGGCGCGAAGAAGTTTATGTCATTTTATACCTTTTATTCTAATTTAATTCTAATGAACAGGTCATTCCTGAATATCAATTTTATATTTTTCCTTCTTTTCTTTCCCGTATTTTCCCTACGTCTTCATGTATATAGCATTTCTTTTCACGCTCTTCTATGATCTTGCTCTTGTCACTTCCACTACTAGTACAACCATGATTATTATTGTGTATATATATATATATATATATATATTATATATATAGACGTTTTATTTAAATTTCCTGTAATTCCGTCGTGACTATGAATACTAATGCGGTAGGTAAACCTAAATGACTTCTTCCATGTTTTGAGAGTTGCCTCTCCACTACAAAGCATTTCCTCTCACGGTGCATTTATCTTTCCGTATTCACGGACCATTAAAGTCCTTCGTTCGGCCGCCTCAAGTTCCCTCAGTGATTCAATACTTTTTTTTTTTTTTTTGAAGGGACGAATTTGTTATACACAAGCCACTTGATTCCCCATAATACCCCATGTTTTATCTTCAATGTTTAAAACAGCCCTTGAGATAAACTTCGAGTGTCCTCATCGACTCTGCGACGCTCCCCCGCCCCTTTTTTTTTCTTTCTCTTTTTTTCTTAAATGCTTGAACAGCGCATCAACAGGACGCAAACCCCTAAGTTGCGCTCTCCCCCACCAATTAGTCTCCGTTGATTGGGCTCGCCTCGGCGCGCCTTGGACTCTGACGTAATAGGGAGAGAGTACGTAAAGAGATGCGGGGAAAAAACCCGTTAGAAGATATCTTGAGCTTCGTCGGGAACGAGTGATAGGCCGGGTGGCGATCTGGTAATTCTCCGAGTAGGTCTTTGAGAGGGTTTGCTCGTTAAAGACTAAAATTGAGAGTTATTGAATGAGATTTGAGCTTGAGACATTGAGTTTGAGAGAATAGAGAGTTTACGAGGAAATATTGAGAGCCGTTAACCTAAACTATAGCGAGGGATGTAGTGGATGGGCAACGATAGATCTTAAATTATTTAGTTAATGTTAAGACTAGTTTAAGAAAAAACCTGAACTTAATCGTCTTATATTTCGAATTTGAGATTGAACTTGTAGTCAAATATGACTTCAATTTATTGATTAAAAGCTATTCAAACAAACTATTTCATTATCAAATACACACTAAGTCGGGGTACAGAAGTAAGCGGAGGATAAAAATTCACGCAGAGGGTCACTAACTTAAAAGAAAGATTTATTATAACTTCAATTTACTCATCGAGCCTTGGCAGTGACCTTCGAGGAACAAACAATTTGTAATAAGGGTCCGTCTCCCTGACAACGGACAATTTTTTATTACATATATAATATATATATATATATATATATATATATATATCATCCAAGGCTCACGATACCAATTTTGTTTTATAAATTTTGAAAAGAATGCTTAGTATGTAAAATGCAAGTAAGTGTGGTGAAAAATAAGGAAAGAAGTTTGTGTTTGGGGTCATGCTAGATTGACCACAGGGAAGATGAGACATGTGTAGGATCTATTCGGCTGTACATTATTATTTTCCGCTTTTATTTTAGCTCATTCGGCAACGATAATTGTGTGGGATATGAAGCAGACATTAGTGTCAACGTTTCTACAGGTGACGACTGTAGAGTGCTCACGCCACGGAGTCGCAGAAGGAATCGCGCGAGGTATGTGTGTGTGTGTGATAATTTTGAAAAGTGAGTAGGTATCTGCATTATGCATACCAACTCTCACAGGCAATATGTTTATGAAGCCTTTGTTATTATCGCAGCTAATGTTGTTAGGTTTTACCGAATTGTCTGTCTATTTCAGATCTGCATTTTCTTCATATGGCCTGCAGGTCACTAAACCAACGAATAGTAATTGTGCCGTAACAGCCCCGTCGGCCATTACAGTGGGTGATGCTTTTGCAGAGGTTACTAATAGGAAAAGAACGAGGTAACTGCTTAGGGGTCATTCATGTTATGAGCGAATCGTTCTTTCACACAGCTATCTCGGGGAAAATAACGACTTAATCGATTTACACAACCTTTTTTCCCGCCTATTGCAGATCTGGCCCGTCATCCCGCGCTTGTTTGAGCATTACGCCACGCGCATCGTCACCGATTAATGGCCACGATGCTCCAGAACCAGCGTTTGACGTTCAGCCCGAGCCCTAGCAGGACGATGGTGGCACTTATAGAAAAAAAGACGGTAAATGTATATAATTCATTCTTAACATTTTATAATAAACATTGCCTTCCATTTTGTTCATTTTTAGAATACAACTGATTATCACTAGGCAACAAATTTCAACTTTTTTTTTGTTACAGACACGTGAACTACTGATTCCTACTAAAGCGCTGATGCTGATTTCATATCTGATATCAAAATTTCTCTATCACGTCCAGATTTTGTGTAACCGAAAACCCCTATTTTTCATTTTTTTTCTCACCCGCTTCTATTACGAAAGCCGTCTAAGCTACTTTTCCGTGCCACGTTTTATGTTAAGCATACTTAAATAATTAGTGAACAGGGATGTCTTTCCTCCTTTATTCTGGCTTAAGACAGACAGCGGAATTCCGCTGGCGGAGTTACCACCCCTGCGCCCAACCATCCACCCAAAGCGCGTTAGTATTTTGTTGTTACTACTGAAAGGCAAATTCCTGTTCTTAAGTGAAACTTTGATGTGTCCTCTTCCTTTGTCGCTTGTAGGATGACGAGCTCTCCTTCTGCAGGAACCAACAATAATCTCCCATCATATTTGGGTTGAAATTACCTTGGTATCTGTTTTCCATAACTGAGATCTGTTGGTGGAAGCGCTCACCATGCTCGTCACTTACAGCCCCAAGGTTGGCCGGGAAGAAGTCAAGATGAGAATGTAAAAAATGAATTTTCAAAGACATTCTGCATCCCATTATTTCATAAGATTTAAGCATGTTTTCTACGAGTTTACGGTGGTTTTCAGCTTTGTGGTTTCCAAGAAAATTTTTGACAACTTCAACGAAAGATGTCCATGCTCCTAGTTCATTCTCATTTAGGTTAGATGGAAACGATGAGTCGTGGATGACACTGCGGATCTGTGGTTCAGTGAAAACTCCAGCTTCTAGCTTAGCATCTGTCATAAGGCCAAGTTTAATGTGAAGTGGTGGAAGATGTACTTTCTGAGGGTCAATAAGTGCTGGGTGTTTCACATTGTATTTACCAACAACATGTTCAGTTCTAGATGGCCAATCATGTTTTTTGTAGTGGTTCTTGTCATCTCTGCTGTTCCATAGACACAAAAAGCACATATGCTTTGTGTAGCCCAACTGTAACCCAAGAAGTAATGATACAACTTTAAGGTCGCCACAAATTTCCATGTGTGGTCCTTATATTTGATGAGTCTTAGCAGCAGTTTCATCGATTCATAAGTCTCATTAAGGCCAGTGGCATGTGCTACAGGTATTGAAGGTTTTTCATTGCCGTTGTGCAGTAATACAGCTTTAAGGCTAGCTTTACTAGAGTCAATGAACAGTCTCCATTCTTTTGGATCATAGCGACAGCCAATCCCTTGCATCAGACCACTGATATCGTGGCAGAAACAAACGTTTTCTTCCTGTAAGTAAAATGATGAAAACTGCAAATGGCGATGGCGGAAATGGGAAACTTTGGTGTTTGGTTGGAGAAGATTAAATTCTTGAAGTCTTGAACCAAGCAACTCTGCCTTTTCTTTTGGTAATTCCAAATCGCGCACTAAGTCATTTAACTCCGCTTGACTTAACAAATGTGGGGAAATATTTGCATCTGGAACATATATGCCATCTTTCCCTGTTTCTATATCACTAGCAGAATCTTCAGATGAACTGCTGTCTGTTATCGTTGCTGGTGGAACTGGTGGTGGATTTGTTTCATCATGTGGTACTGGTTTCATTGCTGATTCGCAGTTTGGGTACGTGATCTTTGATTTGTTTTTCTTTGTGAAACCAGCAATCTTTGTCAAACAAAAATAACAATCATTGAAGTGATTTTTCGGCTCACGCCAAACCATGGGGACTGAGAACGGCATAGCTTTTCTTTTACCATTCATCCAAGCTATTAACATTGCATTGCACTGTGCACAGCAAATATGTGGTGCCCAGTCCCTCTGTTGGTCTCCTAACTTACAGTCAAAATAACACTTGTAGGCAAGTTTAATCTTTGTTGTTATGTTTCTACGTTGTGGCTTAGGTGTATATTGTCCACAGACAAAGCAGAAGTTGTCTGGGTGATTTACACAAGCACGTCTATTTGATGCCATTTTGAATTACCATACAATATCTGAAAAAACGTAGAAAGTAATTATTACGATGTGCAAAATAAAAAGAAATACACACCGTAGTACAAAACAAATGCTATAAAAACACACAAGTCACCACAACCTGTCACTTGCTCATCAGCAGAGAGCTTCAACAACCGTTCTGCTTGACTGTCACGTAGCGACTGACCGTTGGGCCGTTGCCCGTTACTATGCTCTTGACTCAGTGTTGCCAACTCGGGATAAATTTTATTTATCAAAATTGTTCGAATTTGTATATAGTTGGCAAAAAAAATTGCTTTAACCTTGAAAAGCAAGTTTCATATTACTGGCATTAAGCTGATTAAAACCAAAATCTGGACGTGGTAGAAAATTTTACTAAAAGTGATTTGCATTTTACACAAAATCTAGACGTGATAGAAAAAATCTAATTATAGATTTGAAATCAGCATACCGGAATTAGCTAGGAGCACCTATTTGGTCTTCTGTAACAAAATCTTTGTTGCCTAGTGAATTATTTATATAAATAAAAATTTCGCAAATAAGTTATGTAAATAAAAGACAAAATGTAATTTTGTTAGCTAAATCTTTTATAATGTGCGATCTTGACAGTTTACCAGCAAATCTTGAAAAGATAATAAATGGGAGATTAAAGAAAGGTGTATTTCTTCACAAGCTCAATAGTGTACCATAAGTGTTGTCCTGAACATGCTGACATGCTTATCATGCATGCTGCATGGATTTTTATTTTGTTGAAGTAATTAACGTGTTCTAATATGTTATCTTCTCTCTGAAAAACAGGTTTCCATTAAGTATTTTTAATTTGGACTCAATTCCATCTGAGTCAACCCGATAAAAACGGATGGTTAGTGAAAAGTTTAATACAGCATCATCCTAATCTTGCTATTCACCATTTTCAGCATGACTTATCACGACAGTATGGAGTGTTTACCATGATTATCCACGGAACGCTCGTGTTTCTTGAATGTTTCAGGGTCTGCTGCGGACCCTACATCACCCATACCCATCGATACGAGCAGTATGGGATGTCTATCGTCGGTACCTATGGAGGTCTCATGGTTGCATGATGGGTCACGATCTGATGCATCACTGGCCCCTACACCCTCCCACCCCCCACCGCATCAGACAGCACCAATCCATGGAGTCAGGAGGAGGAGCCCGGTCCTCTTCCTGATTTCATGGCACATCACGTATGTGATATAAACGATTTTGCAATCCAGCGTCACCCGGTTTTCGAGTTGCACCTGTGTATCGAATCGGGTTATGAACAGGCAATCTCAAGTGCATCTACAGACCCCTTTGATATGTAAATGCATAATATGTATGTTTTACTTGTTAAATGATTAAATAGTTTAAATAACCTGTATAAATTCCTTTTATAATCACTCTATTTTGATAATAAAGCTGTATTTACCCCGTTATTCATTTCTTACCAAAATTATTTAATTTCAAAACATGTGTAATAAAGTCTTTGACGATTTGTACAATTACGTTGGTTTTAATTAAAATGAAGATCTAATAAAGAAAGCGTCACTCATTTATGAAACTTTGTTCAGTCTCTACGTTTAACTTGACCCTGAAATGGTTGCTGATGGTTTTTAGCAACTGCGGAAAACAATTTAACGCTTACAATAATTGGAATTAATCTTGGTAAAACGGGCAAATTAACCGGCCTGAATAGGATGGGGAAAACGGTATAATGAAATATGTCTAGTTATTGCAGAATATAATTCTTAAAATGCAATATACTCAATACAGAAACAAATTAACTAAAATAATCAAAATGCGTGTAAAAAATAAGTTTGATTTATAAGGTTAAATGATGTATTGAAATGAAAACTCAGCCATAGCATTATTGTGCATGTGAGGTGATCCCCAATCAAACTACTGAACAAAGCCAACGTCGCTTAATTTCGTTGACGTGGAGGAAATGGAACCATGTAATGAAAAATGTAAGTTTATTTGCCTCTGCTTCTCTCACGAGTAAAAGCTAATTGCTAGGTCTGTTGATTAATATAAAACCATTCATGTGTTTTAATGTAAAAGTTTTATCACAATTGCCAATAAAGGCGTGTCATTGATGTTTATGAAAATTTGACGCGTTACCAGTATATATATATATATATATATATATATATACAATATGTCCCACAAAAAAGTACACCCAACTTTAGATTGTACTAACTCCTCCAAAAATTGAGATATTTTGGATCTGTTTGTTTGATTTAATATAGCAAATTATTCTTTGTTAACGTTCATATTTATTCATGTTTAAACGATTTAGTGTTTAAGCATCTGCTTTTAACTGAAGGGTACAGCAAAATGGGTTGCGCGGAATGATCATTTCTCCCAGCCAGATAGCTCCTCTTGCTTTAACCAATGTGCTACTTTTTACGTCGAAGGATATTGCAAATATTTTTTTTAAATAATTCGAACTTTTGTATCTAAGATACGAGTCATACATATAATGAAGAATCTGAATTACTAAATTTATAAATAACTTTGAAACCCTTATCATGCAGTTTACACGAAGGCAGCGCGTTCTCATGGTCACAACTTATCTGCAAACTAAAAGTTTAAAACAAGTTCAGAATACCTTCGAACTGCAATTTCCCGATAGAGCTTCTCCAACTAAACATACAATTTTGAAGAATGTTCGGAAATACAAAGAAGAAGGAACGGTCCTCAATTTGAACAAAGGACGTTCAGGCCATCCGAAGACAGCAAGAACAGACGAGAACATTCAGCATGTTCGGCATTTATTAGCGAGACATCCAAAAGTGTCCACCAGGCGAAATGGTACAGAACTCTCACGCATGTCATTTCATCGAATAGTTCGTGAGGATTTGAATTTGTACCCATACAGAATGGAAATTCGACATCAACTCATTGAAGGAGATCTATCTCGCCGCCTAAGATTTGCCCAGTGGTTTCTTGAAAAACGAGAAAGATTCACGGAACAATTAGTGGTTGGAGATGAGGCGGCCTTTTTTATGAATGGTCTAGTGAACAGACAAATCTGCCGTCAGTATGCACCAAAAAATCATCCACCTGACAATCATATCTACGAAAAGAATAACTCTAGACAAAAACTGTCTCTCTGGGTAGGACTGTGCGGTAATGGAGCGGTAATTGGCCCGGTCTTTTACGATGGTAATCTAAATCGTGAAGCTTACCTAGAAATGATAGACCGAGAAATCCTTCCACAAATACGTATTACTTATGGAAACCGATTTAATCGTATTTGGTCAGTGCAAGACGGAGCTCCTGCTCACAGGAGAGTTATTGTGAAGGAACGCTTGCAGGAAGTCTTCCACCAAAGAGTAATTGCTACAGGCCATGACATTGAATGGCCTCCCAGAAGCCCTGACTTGACCCCGTGTGATTACTTTTTATGGGGTCATTTGAAAAATAGAGTATTTGCATCACAACCTATCAATTTAGATGATTTGAAGACTCGCATCACAGCTGAAATCAACTTGTTAAAAGACAATCCAGATCTTATCAAAAGAGTGATGGGGAAGATGAGAGCTCGACTCCAGATTTGTATCTATAGGAAGGGCGGTCATGTTGAAAGAAAACGAAACTAAGCATAACTTTTGCAATAAGGAATAAATAAAAATCTGCTTTGTATCTTATTAAAATTATGTTAAAGTATCTATTATTATGTATTTGTCTTTTCATTACATCGATAGCACACACATTATTTTTTCATTGACCAATTTTGAGCAATCCATTTTGTTGTACCCTTCAGTTAAAAGCAGATGCTTAAACACTAAATCGTTTAAACATGAATAAATTTGAACGTTAACAAAGAATAATTTGCTATATTAAATCAAACAAACAGTTCCAAAATATCTCAATTTTTGGAGGAGTTAGTACAATCTAAAGTTGGGTGTACTTTTTTGTGGGACATATGGTATATATAGCATAGTTACGGGGAAAAATTTACCTCTGATCCCACGAAGATGAAGTTAACTGAAATAATTGTGTGGTACTGATAAAAATAGTTCACATAATTTGATGGAATAAGAGCTCAATAAAGACTAAAGCTTCAGGGCCAAATTGAAGAAAATAAATAGTCAAGCTTCACAGTTGATTATGTCATTGTAAATTGCAAAACCTACGTATTTATTATACTATTAATAAAGGTAAATATTTTTTAGGCGGAGAGGCTATAATATCTCCGTTTGACCTTCAATTTGAATCTTAAACAGTTAAGCTAGGCTAGGTTAGGCGACGCCTGGTTAGGTTCAGAACGAAGCTTAATATAATTGCATATATATATATATATATATATATATATATATATATATATATATATATATATTTAAGCACGTGATGAAGAGTAGTTAACCCTTGTTGCTCTCTCTTCACATGAAGGTTAAGCTGGTGCGCCGTCACTAGGCATGGTTTGGATGAGCCGTTCCTCCACCTGTGTTCGTGGACAGGTGATGATAGACGGGGCGTAAATTACTCTTCCTTTTAATCGGTTGATGGCAAGATGATGGAGGGAAATTTTTCTGCTTATATAGTTGCGCACTTTTTGTGCTAATTTCTGTAGTGTATTCAGATTTACAGATAATTTGCCAGTGAAGTCGTATTAAAATCATTAACATTAAATTTATATTATTTTTTAATACACGAAGGATGGGCAAGGGTGAATATCGCAAAATACCCCTCCCCAAACAAAAAGGAGAAGGAGAGAGTCAAAATAAAGTTCGACTGATGTCATCCAAAGTTTCACTCATTCTCAGTTTTATGTAATTTAATTTTTGGGAGGGAACCCAGCCCGTTAGCCGCAGGTTGTAAAAATACAAATCAGTTGCTAAGTTTATATATATATATATATATATAATATATAGCTCCGCCTAACTTCAACATTACTGTATTATATCTAATCAAATGTATATATTTCTATCCTTACTACAGTATATGATCAGCCATTGTATTAATAATATATGTCATATGGACTATAGAATGCTAATAAATCTTTTCATTTTCTTATATTACTTACTACATAAAGTAGGTGATATAAAAGGGGAAAAATTTAATAAATGAATAAAAAGAAATCCAAAATATGAAATTCGTCTGACTTGCATTCAAATTGTTGAGGAGTGTCTATTTTATTTCTTATTGTTGTGGCGAGAGGCCTACATTCTAATATTTGTAATTTTTTTATCATTAGGAAAAATTAATAAAATGTTAAAAAAGTCTTAAGAGCACTGAAATTCAAATTGCCTGGCGCTGACAAATCACGATCCGGTACTGAAAATAATTCTCAAAAAAGAGTGCAGTTTATTTTATTTTTTTTTTATTTATAGTGATTTTTCTACAAATACGTGATTTTGGCTGTGTTAAAATATAAGAAGATATATTATCTCCGTACAAATACTTAATTTTAGTTTGTAAAAAGTATTATTTTGATTTTCTAAAAAAGTATACAATACATGAATGTTTAAACCCAGAAATGTGGTCCTTAAGCAAGAATATATTGACTCTGGAAAATAGCAAAACTTAATCTGACGTTTCGGAAAATGCTCATTCACTCAACGAGTTAATTTTTGTAATTACCCAAAATATTTAACTTAGTAGGTCTTGTATATGTAAAGAGTGCTATGTTTGCGGTTTTATCTATTCCAATATATATATATATATAATATATATATATATATATATATATATATATATATATGAAAATTATTTCACGAAAGTAACACGTGAAAAATATTTATGATGAATAAAACCACGAAGGAAAGGAAACACAAAATGGTGCTCAAGCGCTTTCGTCTAATGACATCCTCAGGAACACTGATGTACATACAAGGGATACAGCCTATATATAGGTTACAGAAAAAAAAAAAAAAATTAAAAAAAAAAAATAAATAAATAATATACATATATACAGGGCGTCCCAAAAAATGTATACACACTTTAAATAATTATAAAGGCAGTGTTTATTAAAATACATTTCATTTTCAAAATGTAGTAGAATCTAGACATTATTTAATTGTTTGTCAACGCCTGTTTTCAAACTGACGTCCGTTCTGGTCCAGGCACTGCTGATAACGCGAAGCAATGGAATCGCAAACATCACGAAACATTTCGTTTGGTATTTGTGAGCATTCTCGTTCAATGGCTGCTCTCAATTCAGCGACTGTTGCATGTTTTATAGCGTAGACGTTGTCTTTTAAGTATCCCCATAAAAAAAAGTCTAGTGGTGTGAGGTCTGGTGAACGCGGAGGGTATTCTACGAAACCCCTTCGTCCAATCCACATCCACATCGTGCCAAGTACCACTCGCAATACTCCACTCTTCGGTCCGGATCATCTTTATTAATAGCATGGACTAATCTTGGAATGTAACTTTTCCATTGACAGCGCTTCAAAATGCGTTGGACAGACGATTCTGAAATTCCTACCTCACGACTCGCTTGCCGCACAGATTTTCTTGGACTTTGGTGATACGTTTCCAGTACTCTTTCTTGCTTTGTGGGGCTTGTCGATGTCCGTGGTCTTCCGGAACGCTTCTTGTGGACATTCTGAACAGTTCCATCGGCTTCAAACTTATCTCTAATTCGAGTGATGGTAAGTCGCGTTGGTGGATCTGTTTGAAACTCCCTCCTAAACTGTCTTTGCACTTCAACTGCGTTTTCACACTTCCAGTAGCATTTAGAATGAATTTCCTTTGTTCAAAGCTTAGTCTGACTGCCATTATTAATTCTAATGGGTTTAACTTGGAAAGAAAGAAACATCAATTGAGCTATCAGCTGTTAAAGTGTGTATACATTTTTCTGGGACGCCCTGTATATATATATTATATACAGTATATATATGTATATTATTTATTTATTTTTTATTTTTTTTTATTTTTTTTTTTTTCTGTAACCTATATATAGGCTGTATCCCTTGTATGTACTTCAGTGTTCCTGACGATGTCATTAGACGAAAGCGCTTGAGCACCATTTTGTGTTTCCTTTCCTTCGTGGTTTTATTCATCATATATATATATATATATATATAGGGTGTGTCAATTTTGCAACTTTTTCAAATCAATTTTGGTAGTGAAAATATAGTCTTTTCATGCCAAAACTTGAAATTGGCCAACCAAAATGAAATAAAATAACCCTTACCTACATCAATTTTGCCTTAAAGTTTCAGAAATTGACTCTTTTACTAAATAATAGGACATAAATTGATTAACTATTCATCTGTCACAGAATTATCCCACTGATCGCATATGCAGTGTTTTCAAGGTCATATAGTTGTTGTACAATGTACAAGTCACAACATGAATAGAACTGTCCCTCACTCTCAGTCCACAGTTGCCTCTTAGATGTCATAGACGGTGGTTTGCTATTATTGCTCTTGTACCTACTTCATAGTTATTCTACTAGACGAATACTACAGTTTAACCGTAAGTATGGATTATTGATTATTACAATTATTTATTATTATCATATTCTTCTGTCTAATTATGTTGTAATCCCATGAAATATTTTTTTATTGAATTTTAAAACATCGACTAACTAAACTTTGAAATATCGTAATTGATTTAAAATAATTAAATGTTTTTCTTTCTTTTCAGATATTCCTAAGATGCCAAAATTGAAGACAAGAGGTCAGTCGTCATGCCACTTGAGCCTGTTAGTCGGTACAGGCAAGGAGCTTCCCGTATCAGAACTACCAACAGTGCGAGACATGCTGAGACTAGGGTCACTCCTTCGTCAACAAAATACAAAGGATAGAAGGAACTACACAGAGAAAGAGCTCATAAGGGACATGATTCCCCCTCTTCTGTATTAGTGGAAAAAGCTAATGCTTTATTCAAACCACCTGTACTCAATCAGTATAGAACTATTGAGCTAAAATTAACAAAGCTGTGGCACAAAGCAGTTGAGACATCACTTGGTAAAGGAAAACTAGCAAAGAAAAATAAATTTCTGCACACACTTGATACTCTTCTTGACATTTTTAACTGCCAGTGTCCCATAGAGTTGTGTTCTGAAGCCAATTGTTCTCCCTCATGCAGAAGAGAACCTCACCCTCACGTTGATTGTCGCTGTCCTCGTGAGAAGAAGATCCCTGTTTTGGAGCTGGCTTTCATAAAGGCGCAGAGAACAAAGGCAGGAGGCCAAGGAAGTATGCAGATTGGTTCGGCAGATTATTCAGAAACCAAAAAAACAGATTGTTATTGCTAAGAAAAAAGAAAAAATCCGAGAGAGGGAAGAAAGGAAGAAAAAGAAGAGTGAAGAAGCCACCGAAAGAGATGAAGAGCTCTATCAAGAGGTTTCTTACTTCTTTGAAAGCTCTTCAGATGAACAGAAAGAAGCAACATCAGATGATAGCTCCAAAATGCCATCTGAACCTTCGCCGAAGAGAATAAAATACAACACTAAAGACATCTCAAACATTGCCCTTGCCAGTATTCGCCACCATACGGCGCTACGAGAGACTGCAGAGATTGCCACTGCCGCTTGGATAGATGCAGGCCTCATCAGCCGAGAGGATACATCCTTAGTGATAGATCATAATAAGATAAGAAGAGCACAAGAAAAAATAATGAAGGAAATATCTGATCAGCATGAAAAAGATTTGAAGGAGGAAGGTCTCTCTTGCCTTTTGTTTGATGGAAGAAGAGATGACACAAAAGTTCTCCTAGAGGTAGAGGGAATGGACAGAAAATTTCCCGGTCTCATCAAAGAAGAACACTACTCTGTGTTCCGAACCTGGTGGCCGCTATTTGTTTCACTTTGTTCCTGAAGCAGAAGTAGAAGGCAAGAAACATGCAGAGGCAATTGCTGATCAAATAATATGTTGGCTTCAAGAAAGAAGACTTGACAGTTCACTGCAGGCCGTTGGTGGAGACTCAACTGCGGTGAAAATTGGATGGCACCATAAATAGTGCCCCTTTTGTTTTTATCTTAATTTTATGCAACTGAGGCCTAAGGTAGGCCCACATCGAGTCAGCCACCCTGAGGTAGGACCTAATAGGACCTCCAAGTCCGTAAGTTTTTAGTCTAGCTCAACTTGGCCTGTAGGTTGAAGTGGCCCTTCAGAGCTTGGCCGTTCACGGCTCAGCTGGGATTCTGAACCCAATAAAAAAAATAAATAAGAAATAACAAGGATTACAAGAAAAATATTGGTCTTCCCGATAGCAAAATCTTGAAAGGGCTTAAGAAAATTTGGCAGAGGATAGGCACTAATATGGCATTCAAATATAATAACTGCATAAATGACACGTAAATAAGGAACAAACCTAAGGACAAAAAAGACACAGGTGTGTGTGTATATATTGCCATTTAAAGAATGTCCTGATAATGTATACGTGGGAGAAACGGGAATGGACCTCAATAAAAGAATTTATGAACACAAGAGAGATGTGAGGGTGGGGAATGAAAGAGTGCTGTATTCTGTCATGTTAAAGACTATAACCATGTAATAGATCTCAATAATTGCAACTTTGTTTTCAAATCAAATACTTATGTTAAGCCTAGAATTGTTGAATCTAGTCTTATAGGCTCTATAAAAAATTTTAATCTATCCGGTGGTCAATTCTCTTTTAACAAAATTATATGGAATAAAATTAAGAATTTTGTAACATTAACATCCAAAACTCCCCAGGTAACACAGCTAAACAGGTAAACTTAAACTCTGTTCTCTGTTTATGCGATCATTACCATTTGACAAGGGGTCGCGAGGAGCCGAAACTGCATTGGTGTTAAGAAATAAAAATGTACGTCTTCCTGAAGAGTGGTTTTCTTCACACTTCGTCGCGACATTGCGTTACTTTACATTATATATATATATATATATATATATATACTTTTTATGCAAGAAGAGGGGGCCAAGGGCGAACACCCGCAAAAACAGAAGAAACAGAGAGCCGAAATCAAGGCCCAGACATTCTGCATTTGAAAGATTGGAGGTCATAGAAAGGGGGAAAGATTGATTGGATTAAGGATAATTGTTCCAGAGTTGACTGGTTGAGTAGAAGAAATAGTGAGAATACCGACTAATCCTTGCGCTAGAGGGTTGGAGAGAAAAGCGATGAGACTGTGATGAAAGTCTGGTACTGCATGCTCTCCTTAAAAGAGGAGGCATCAGACATGCATATTGCATAAGGAAGCATGTAAAAAAAACATTTATCAGTCATAGTTGGTGGAACTTTTATTTTTTATGTGAAAATTGTCCCAGTTTTATTGTATAAATTATGTAGAAATTATATTAAATATTGAAAGTTAATTAACATAAATAATAAATATTTACTTCTGCAATTATTATAAGTGTAATGCCAAAATATTAAGAAGGTAATTTTTGTATGAAAAAGAAATAGTTATAGCTTTAAAATTTCAATTATATTCATTTTCTTTATTAAGACACACCTATGAAAAGAAAACGTTTTTCTGCATACCGAAAACAAATATATTATGCTATTTCATACTAAAACCTGAATATATAGTACGTTGTAAAGTAATTAAATATAAACGATATTTGTTACAAGTTGTGAGAAGGAACATTCATACGGTTAATAATAGTAAAGGCTTTATGACGAAAAGTTTGATTAAAATAGTTATAAGTATTACGTGCACTATCCCAATTGTCTAATATCGTAACACCGCTTCCCGTCGATCCGCGAAGTTAAGCGACATTTTGGTCAGGGTGGTATTTGAATTGGGAGCCGTCCTCTATGTCCAGATTATGTAGCGACGAGTGGTTAGGATACCCTCTAAAGCTGTAGATCCAATCATATGACCTTGGATGTTGCGAAGGAGACTAAACAACTGTCAAACAAACAAACTGGCACAATTCTTACAAACAACAATCGTTTGTTGCATCATTTGCTTGCCTCAGGTATCATTGCATAACATATCGGCTTGTAATACTAATTCGCAAGACTATTGGAAGCTCTGTGGTTATGAAATTTTAACTCGATGAAACTACTATTAAAATCTATGAAGAAAAGTAAAATATCTTGAATTATGATTCCATAAATTTCCTGCTTACCGAAAGGAAGCGCGCTAGTTATTCATTCTGTTATGAATTTTATACAAAAATCACATCCTCAGAAGAGATATATAAAAATTTACAAGATGATAAAGCGAACTACAATTTAAAAAAAAAGAACCAACTAACTTTTTGCGAAATAATTAAGATTAAGTAATTAACATCCAGTCGCATACTTTATACAAGCCTTCAGCTAAAATTGTTATTATTTTTTTTTTTATTGGGTTCAAAATCCCATCTGAGCCATGAACGGCCAAGCTCTGAAGGGTCAGTTCAACCTACAGCCCAAGTTAAGCTAGAATTAAAAACTTACGGACTTGGAGGTCCTATTAGGTTTCTTTAATATATCCCAAGCCACATTATAATTAACCTCTGTTAATGCTAATCCTGCTATTGTCTTTGCTGCCTCGCCTTCCAAGAGGGACTGCAAATAATTAAACTTCTCCACCGCACTTAACACTTGACTAGAATGAACTGCTGATTGAAAACTGTCTGCCCATCCTTGCCATTCCTGAATACTCCCAGAAAATGTTTTGAGTACAAGCCTCGGTAATTGAACTGCAGATCTGTTAACCTTAACTTCACAAACACCATTTGTTGAGGGTTGTGTTTCATTATTTCATTATTCAGTTTTGGAATCAGCGTGAAAAATGCTATCCAGCCACCACAAATTTTACTCTGATGAAAAATCTTTGTTGACCAGTGTTATTAGACGTGGTCTCTAACTGTACTGAGCTGCTAAACTCTTTTGCTCTGTGGCATACTTTAATTACATCATCAATAATCTCTTCAAAGTAAATTGTTATTTTCTATTTCATCCTCTTCTATAAGAGCCTCAATTTTAACATTTACTTCACTTAGAGCAGTGGTTCTTAACCGGGGGGGCGCGCCCCCCTAGGAACAGGAATTTCTCTAATTGTATTTGTTATTCTCTTAACGAGAGCATGGGCTAATATTGAGAAGTTATTGAGAATGTTATTTTGATTGAAGGGGGGCGTGGAGGGAAGGACCAATTCCTAGAGGGGGCATGGTAGTAAAAAGGTTAAGAACCACTGACTTAGAGCAATCTTTTTAGTTTCTAATATGGAAAGCCGCTCAGTCACTAAGCTTAAATCCTCTTGCTCTATGGCAGAATCTATAGTGGCAATGACCTTTGTAATTAGACCTTTCTAGGCGTTTCTCCTTTTTTTAAACTTGTTCAATTCAGCTGCACTCATCTTCAATGCAAACAACAATTGGGCTCAATGCCAAATAAGCTGAATTGGCAAAAATACCTAACCAAACTGATCAAACGCAAATTTTGCTTTTTTTCAAATAAACTGAATTGCTAGGTGGGGTACTGACCAACCACCAGTATGGAATACCAAATTTTTCACCCAAGTAACTGGCGCACCGAAGTCTGCAACCTTCGCCTACGAATAATAAATCAAAATTAACCAAATCGGTAAAAATGTAGGCCCAAAACAACGACAGACGAGTGGCCAAGTTTCGCAATTGGGCGACCAAACCTTCTACCCTGGGACCTTAACTCAATAATAAACCAAAATTAACCAAACCGGTAAAAATGTAGGCCAAAAACAACGACAGACGAGTGGCCAAGTTTTGTAATTGGGGTACCAAACTTTCTACCGTTGGACCTTAACTTAATTATGCTCAACCCGTCTAGGCCTAACTTGGGCTACAATTTGCACAATCAGAACGTTGCCGAAAAATAGTCACTGACTCAGTCTTGGGCTAGAATCCGGTTCTGAAGGACCATGTTATTATTTATTTTTTTAATTGGGTTCAAAATCCCAGCTGAGCCGTGAACGGCCAAGCTAAGCTAGAATTAAAAACTTACGGACTTGGAGGTCCTATTAGGTCCTACCTCAGGGTTGCTGACTCGATGTGGGCCTACCTTAGGCCTCAGTTGCATGAATTTAAGATAAAAAACAAAAGGGGCACTATTTATGGTCTTCTTTCTAAACCTTGCAACAACAACACAACCTGCACTATTGCACGATGCAACAATCTTGTATCTAAACAACCAAACTGAATTGCAAGAGAGCTCTCTATAAGACCACACCCTGTAAGTACGGCATTCCACAAACGAGTAGAAAAGACGCGCAGCGCCCCAAAAAATGATGCCACAAGAGTGCCCAAACAATGATGCCACAAGAGCCCAAAAATGCTAGCTCTAAATTAAGTGAATTTTTCACTAACCTTACAATTATGAGATGGATATATACACACCTTAACTTAATATATACAAGCAATGCTGCATCAATCAGCTTAGTCATCATATCGCCATGGGACAATAATGGTTCTTCCTCTTCTTAATTTTCTAACAAAAATTCTGTGGATGTATTTGAGTTTTAAATAATGTTGCCTTCCCTTTATTCTTCCCATAAATTATCATTTTCACTCCATATATATATATATATATATATATATATATATATATAGAGAGAGAGAGAGAGAGAGAGAGAGAGAGAGAGAGAGAGAGAGAGAGTAAGGAATAAGAGGACGAGAAGGTGGTACATGTTTATTATTCAGACGTTTTGGAAATTCAATTTCCATCATCAGTGCTAAAAAATTAAAAGTAAAAAAAGTGAACAAATATAGGAAGTAAAAGATCTTATACAATATATTTATGTAGTCCAATGATAATAATTTAAAGTTAAAAGAGGTACATGAAACGTAGAGAGGTAAGACAATGGCTAAAATATACAAATGTTATAGGGTGAAACGAATATTGAAAACAAATCTTACCGGGTTATTGTGCGAAGGGGAGGGGTTAATCTAATTGTATGAAGGTTGGGAATGGTTGACTGTTGAAGTATCCATGTTAGAAGCCGAAGAATGGTAGCGGATTTCTTTTTCAGTGATAGTTCAGAAGAATTATATCACTGGTCGATAAAGTCGAATTTTTTTTTCTCATCAAAGATGTATACAACCTTTTCTAAATCGGTTTTGTACGCTGATTCCAAATCTGTTTTCCTCTAGCACATCGAGTTATCGAAATATGACTCGTGTTAATTTCAGCACAATTTATAGTAAAATTACAACTTTATTGATAAAAAGAAATGTACACCAACCTAAAAAAGTTGCGAGTACCATTTTATTTTGTAAACTTTTTCCGTATCGTTGCGGTACAACATCCTGAAGTAGTCTGCCAGCATACTTTCGTTCCAGAAACCTTGGTAGCGATTTTCCATTGACTGGATGTCTTGATGGAAGCGTCCCCACTGTTCGTCACTCACCGAGCCAAGGTTTTCGGGAAAGAAATCTACATGTAGATGCAAATGTAAAAAATGTATTTTCAAGGACATGCAACAGCTCATTTCTTGATATGCATCGAGCAGTTTCTGAACTCCATCTTTGTATGCGGGAGACTTGTGGTTACCCAAGAAGTTTCCACAAATCCATTTGAAAGACCGCCATGCTTTTAGTTCTAAGGCATTGAGGCTTTCTTCAAAGCCTTCATCCTACAGAACCTCCCTGATTTGGGGCCCCAAAAAGATTCCCTCCTTCAATTTCGCGGCACTGATGTTTGCATTTTCTCAACAAGGTATCGAAACCCTCTCGAATTCGCCTTACCCATCGCTTTCACAAAATTTTTCATTAAGCCGAGCTTAATGTGGAGAGGTGGCAGGAAAATCTCCTTTGGATCAACTAAAGGAACACACTGGACACTGCCCGTTCCTGGCTCGTATGTGCTTCTTTGGTGCCAGTCACGTCTGATGTAATGATCCGCGGTAGCACGGCTGTCCCATAGCCATAGGAAACAACAGTATTTCGTGAACCCTCCTTGCATACCAGTGACTTTAAGATCACCACAGATATTCCACTGATGAGTGCTGTATTGGATTGCTTCGAGTAGTATATTCATGTTATCGTACGTCTCCTTTAGATGAACGGAGTGGGCGATCGGGATGGACGGCTTTAAGTTCCCGTTATGCAGGAGGGCTAGGTCTCTGATGAGGTCATTCGTCTTCTAAAGAATCGAGTCCATGCTGTGGAGGTACCGGAATCGGCATCGTGTCATCGTGAGGGATCGGTCTGATCGCGGAGTCTACGTTCGGATAAACGATGTTATGCTTGTTCTTTACGGAGAATCCAGTTATGTTAACATTCCAAAAGTCACAATCGCCATGATAGTCTCTCGGCTCCCTCCATATCATGGGTATAGCAAACAGCATCGACTTTTTCCCTTGATTCAATCAGTCACGGAATCCATTCGAACAAGTGGTACAGATAACATGTGGCGCCCACGCCTTATCTTGGTCGCCTAGTGGACAGCCGAAGTATAACCGGTAAGTTTTGCGAAGATCCATCGTGATTTTACGCCGTTGTGATTTAGTCGCGAACGAGCCGCACACGTAACAGAAATTGTCGGGTTGATTTTTACACTTTCGAGGCATGATGATCGATGAGTGGGTTGATGTAAATCACCTAAAAAAAATAAAATGTGTAAGTGGGCGACACAAAACAAAACAAAACACAACACACAACTAGACATGTGACTGTTACGCCAAAGAATAAAAGGGTGTACATGTGCAACGTTTGCAAATTTGTGGCCAGCAACTGCTCTCACCTAAAATACCACAAGACATCCTGCGGAAAGCCTAAGTTGAAGCGACAAAATGCCATACATGCAGTGCCGGATTAACCCGAAGGCTAAAAGGCTGAAAGCCTTGGCCTACGAAAAAGTGTGGCCTATGAAAAAAATTTTTGTTTTCAACAACACTAGCAGATTTTCTGGCAGTTGTCATCTGACCTTGACGTAGAGGTGTTTCTTTAGTTGTTTTCCACTTTATTTGTGGAGACTATAGAGTAGACCTAGGGAGCCTAAATTTATTATTTTATATCATATAAAATAATAAATTTATGTTTATTATGTTTATATGTTTGTTATATTTATATGTTGTTATATCTCTTTCGAGTGATGTGTATTTTTCTTTTACAGAAATTTTTAAAATTTTATGCATAAATCAAATAGACATATATTGAAATATTGTCAGTGCATGTTCTCCCAAAAGAAAGCCAGAAAGATAAGGTCACTTAGGTTAAACCGTTAGATGTTTTCAATGTCCGGCTTTTTGCTCGGTTTACTGTGTGCAATTTACTTTACGTTTGTTTGCTTTACAATTTACTTTACGTTTGTGTGCTTTACAATTTACTTGACTGTTTGCAATTTATATATATATATATATATATATATATATATATATATATGATACACACAGACAGTGCATGGAACAAGGAACTCTTCTGGGATAATTAAATCCACTATAGTCCGAATAAGTAATGGTAAATGACAAATACCATAGTTTTTCTTTTTCATGATGCTAGCCCGACGTGGGCAACGGGTCACTCGCAAAGAGGTCCCATAAATATAGCTTCCCTCACCAGCTATCTGCAAAGCAGACAGGATCCAGCTTTGGGACATGGATCTAGGGAAAGCACCTAGCCCTGCTACATTTAGAACCTCAATATAAGCAAAAGACTCGCTGCCTTCACGTCAGATTGAATGCATCAAAGAAAAAAGGGGTAACTATTATATTTTTAGCCAAAAACCAAAACTTAAACCTCAACTGGCAGAATTGAGCGTCTGTGTGTATCATAAAAAACTCAGGGGACCATTCTGAGTTCATTCCCATCTTCAAACGGACATGTTATGTGCCTTGAAAAGTGGACGCTCAATTCTGCCAGTTGAGGTTTAAGTTTTGGTTTTTGGCTAAAAGTAAGAAAAGGGAAACAGAAGTTTTCACATAATGGATATTTGTATGTGTTTGATAAATGTAGCAAGCGCGACCCTTCGTTACTTTTTTGGCGGTGCGAGCAAAAGAGTCAGTGTATTATAAGGTGTATATATAATATGGGTACTTTTCCGTTATCTGCCCCATTGACGATTGGTTAGGTTCAGTCATGATATTTTCATTAAAACTATCAAAAATATCACAACTTAACCTAACCAATCGTCACTGCCCGGTTAGGTCAACTGTACGCCCTTGACGATTGGTTAGGTTAAGTCGTGATATTTTCGTTAGTTTTAACGAAAATATCACGACTTAACCTAACCAATCGTCAAGGGGGCAGATAACGGAAAAGTACCCATATTATATATACACACCTTATAATACACTGACTCTTTTGCTCGCACCGCCAAAAAAGTAACGAAGGGTCGCGCTTGCTACATTTATCAAACACATACAAATATCCATTATGCGAAAACTTCTGTTTCCCTTTCTTACTTGATATATTTTCAGACATTTATGCTATTAAGGGCAACAACACATTTTAATTTTGAATTAATTCTTTTGCATGAATCTGAAGTTAAATAAGTTAAATAAGTTAAATAAGGTAAGGATAAATATACCACATAGGCATTAGGGCGGAGTGAAAACCTCATTTTTCGAATTTTCAAATTGGCTAGTGTGGAAAATGTGTGGAGTAGTGAGAAAATAAGCTGGTATAAATTTAAAATCATAACATTAATATCTTCAGGTGCCACAATGACCTTCAATATTGAAAAAAATTGAAAAAAGCAGATTTTAACCAATAATTACAGAAGAGTCCACGATGCACAATAGACAAGAATTTATTCACACTTGTATAAAAATAGCTCAGTCAACCTTTAAAAAAAGTTTCTATTCTCTAAAAACAGTTTTCTATAGTCAGCTCACTCAGCTGTCACGTGAGTACCTCGGTTCATTGTAGCTGTCGCTCTCGTAGCAGGTGGGTGTTCTGTTGTTGGCGTTACTCAGATAGTCTAAACTATATTTCTTATATATTTTGCATTTCTGTATTGTGTTGCCCTAAGTTTGCCATGTACTATTAACTGAAATTAACGTATAATTGATATTAGCTCTTTCTTTTTCAGATTTGTATACTTTCAAAATGTCTCGAGTTCGTGCAAAATCAACCAGGGCCTCAACTGAGTGCCCCATGTTTGGTATGGGGGAAGATTTGTGGCACAGGAATCTTCCTACATACGAAGGAGTTTTTAACTATTACTTGTTTGTAAGAAACGATTTGAAACAGAATACTAATAAAGATCCTTCAATATCTCAAATATTAGAACAAGTTGTTGATAAATTGAAAACAGTTTGGGAAAGTGCTTCCGTCCCAATTCTGTCAGACAGGCGAATTGAAACAATGTTCAGAAGCTACCACGAAAAGTATCGTGTCATTATGAAGCCATACCAAAGCAGAAAAAATTCTGAAGCTTACAAAGCAAAGATTGATATGTTCAAAAAGAAGCACACACGAAACTTTTTGACATTGCAGCGTGCAAGTGCAAAGTACTAACACAATGTTCTTGTCCCAAAGAAAAAACGGTTCCAAAGGAAGAAGTGACGTTCCTCTTAGATCAAAGGAGTGAAAGAAAACTG
Organism: Bathynomus jamesi; assembly: GCA_023014485.1. Lineage (NCBI taxonomy): Eukaryota > Metazoa > Arthropoda > Malacostraca > Isopoda > Cirolanidae > Bathynomus > Bathynomus jamesi. Next base: position 1,043,446 of record JAJOZX010000828.1, on the reverse strand, counting down.
TTTATTGATAGAGTAGATATTACACTCTCAAAGAAAAAAGCATCTACGTTGCTAAGAAAGCAAAAAGAAGCTGTGAGGCTCACCAAAGAATCTTCACAGGAGAAATTGCAGGATACAAATGTTGAATTATCATCATCGACATCAAATAGTGAAAGTGAATCTGGCGAAATATCAGACGATACATTTCCAGAGCCAGTTAGCTCGAAGAGAAAGCTCGAACAACCTGAAGAACAATTATTCAAGAAAAGGAAAACTACAAATCTACCTTCAGTGGCTACTGCTTGTGACAGGACTGCAGTTTCAGATCGAGCTGCAGCATTCATTGTTAGTGCAGTATTGCAAGATATTGGAGAAGTTTCTATTGACAATACATCTGAAGTAGTGGATAGGAGTAAAATCAGAAGAGAAAGACAAAAGAAGAGATCAGAAATTATGAAAGATCAAAATCAGGTCCCAATCAGAGGAATCTATTTTGATGGTCGAAAAGATTCTACACTCTTCCAAGAAAAAAAAGAGTCCAAAGTATATCAGAAGAAGGTAACAGAAGAACATATCACTTTAGTGAGAACCTGGTTCAGATTATTTGGGCCATTATTCTGTGAATTCTGGATCAGCTGAAGAAATATGTAAAGGAATGTTTGAGTATATTGGAAATAATGACATGAACCTGGAAAACCTTGTTGCCATTGGATGCGATGGTGCAGCAGTCAACACTGGAGAAAAGGGAGGCGTTATATGGCTTATAGAATTGAAGCTGAAGAAGCCAGTTCAACATTTAGTGTGCCAGCTCCATGCCAATGAATTGCCATTACGCCATTTAGTTGCAAAGCTGGATGGAAAAACATCTGGCCCCCGCGGATTCACCGGTCCTATTGGCAGGGAATTAGAGAACTGTGAGAGTCTTCCTATTGTCGAGTTTGAAAGGATTGATGCTGAGGAACCAACTGTAGACTGTGAAGATCTTAGCACCGACCAAAAATATCTAATTGATATTCATCAGGCCATAACAAAGGGATATTGCTCTCCAGATCTTGCTCATCGTAGTCCAGGCAAAATGGCACATTCACGATGGCTGACTACAGCAAATCATTTGCTTCGTCTATACGTTTCAACTGTAAGTCCATCTGAGAACCTCATGAACATTGCTTCTTTTATAATGAAGGTCTACATCCCAATGTGGTTTTCTATTAAGCAAAGTACGTCTTTTGTCAATGGCTCAAAACATGTTTTCAAAACTATTGAACTAACAAGAACACTGAATGACGAAGTAAAGGATATTGTAAACCCTGTCATACAAAGAAATGCATTTTTGCAAATCCAAAAATATTCTAGCATCAATGATTCATGATGACCGCAGCGCCATAAGAGAATTAGCGTGGAGGCGAATAAAGAAAGCAAGGCAAACAAACAAGGAAAAAGTTGTGAGGCGTTTCACAGTACCTGTTATTCAATTTGAAGCTACTGATTATACTGATTTAATTAATTGGCAAAAATGCATTGTCACTGAACCACCTGTGACAAGACACCTGACAGAAAATGAGATTGAAGAATTCATAGAAAACAAGAGTACCCCTCCATTCGAGAAATTCCCTTGTCATACACAAGTAGTAGAAAGAATGGTAAAATTAGTAACTGAAGCATCATCAAAAGTATTTGGATTGAACGCGCGAGATGGCTTCATAAGATCAACACTTCAGTCACGTAAAAAAATGCCATCATTCGAAAGTAAAGCTGAATATAAAGTTTAAATAAAACGTTAATAGAAAAAAACATGCGCAAGGATGGGTGGTTGGGAGGGCATGGGTGGAGCTCGACACGCAGCCACCTCCTCGTGGTGAGTTCTGGATTATTTAGATCATTAATCAAAAGAACATTCAGTAACTATTTTGGTAATTGGAACACTTAATATATAATAATAACAAGTAAGTTTCAGTTATTGTACTAATGCAGAATATAAGAAAATCATTATATTTCACTTTTTTCGACGGCTTTGTGGCACCTGAAGATATAATTTAGCAGGACTAATATTTATGTACAGTCATTATCTATAGCACCCACATATTTTCCGCAATAGCCATATTTGAATTTCGAAAAAATGTTTAAAAACCTCATTTTCGATCCGCCCTAATAGGCATGGTGTCCAGTAGGCAAACTGTCCAGTAGGCAAACTGTCCAGTAGGCAAACTGTCCGTAGCCAAACTGTCCGTAGCCAAACTGTCCTAGCGCCGAGGTTCTAAATGTAGCAGGGCTAGGCTGCTTTAAACCCTAGATCCATGTCCCACAGCTGGATCCTGTCTGCTTTGCAGATAGCTGGTAAGGGAAGCTATATTTATGGGACCTCTTTGCGAGTGACCCGTTGCCCACGTCGGGCTAGCATCACGAAAGAGAAAAACTACGGTATTTGTCATTTACCATTACTTATTCGGACTATAGTGGATTTAATTATCCCAGAAGAGTTCCTTGTTCCATGCACGGTCTGTGTATCATATATATATATATATATATATATATATATATATATATATATGAATAGAAACGACATAATATTAAGGAACGTTTCTGCACACGCGGAAGAGAAATAACGAATAAATGAAAAATGAGGCGAACCGCCCGGGAATCGAACCCAAGGCCTTCCAATTGCCGGTTGGATGCGCTACCATTACACCACGGACCTCAATCATTCACAAATCGAAATTCTCCTACATAGGGCAGAAACCAATGCCCTGAGAGGGCACCCTCGCAAATCGTGAATATGTGCATTTAACTGCAATGACCACGCAGTATATAAATGAATAGAAACGACATAATATTAAGGAACGTTTCTGCACACGCGGAAGAGAAATAACGAATAAATGAAAAATGAGGCGAACCGCCCGGGAATCGAACCCAAGGCCTTCCAATTGCCGGTTGGATGCGCTACCATTACACCACGGACCTCAATCATTCACAAATCGAAATTCTCCTACATAGGGCAGAAACCAATGCCCTGAGAGGGCACCCTCGCAAATCGTGAATATGTGCATTTAACTGCAATGACCACGCAGTATATAAATGAATAGAAACGACATAATATTAAGGAACGTTTCTGCACACGCGGAAGAGAAATAACGAATAAATGAAAAATGAGGCGAACCGCCGGGGAATCGAACCCAAGGCCTTCCAATTGCCGGTTGGATGCGCTACCATTACACCACGGACCTCAATCATTCACAAATCGAAATTCTCCTAGGGCAGAAACCAATGCCCTGAGAGGGCACCCTCGCAAATCGTGAATATGTGCATTTAACTGCAATGACCACGCAGTATATAAATGAATAGAAACGACATAATATTAAGGAACGTTTCTGCACACGCGGAAGAGAAATAACGAATAAATGAAAAATGAGGCGAACTGCCCGGGAATCGAACCCAAGGCCTTCCAATTGCCGGTTGGATGCGCTACCATTACACCACGGACCTCAATCATTGCAGTTAAATGCACATATTCACGATTTGCGAGGGTGCCCTCTCAGGGCATTGGTTTCTGCCCCATGTAGGAGAATTTCGATTTGTGAATGATTGAGGTCCGTGGTGTAATGGTAGCGCATCCAACCGGCAATTGGAAGGCCTTGGGTTCGATTCCCGGCGGTTCGCCTCATTTTTCATTTATTCGTTATTTCTCTTCCGCGTGTGCAGAAACGTTCCTTAATATTATGTCGTTTCTATTCATTTATATACTGCGTGGTCATTGCAGTTAAATGCATATAATATATATATATATATATATATATATTATTACTTGGTGAAATATATTTTTTATGTAGGCCTATCGTATTTAATCTCTTAAAATTATCTATATTTTACTCAATTATAAGTGAAAAATATGCAATCTCATTTAATAAAGCATCTATATTTGTCGAGTACTTTTTCTAATACCGATATATTGGAAAGATTTGTTGAGGTCCACGCAGTCCAGCCTTGACCTCCGAAACCCTTAATCCGGTAAAGCAAAAATCTACACCTAAGCTGCAATGACAAAATACTCCGCTACATATATAAAGGACGCATATTATATATTGTGTATATATATATAGTATTATATATTATATTATATATAGTTATATGCATAATTATCAGTTGCGGATTATCATTAAGGCTATTGAGGCTGAAGCCTCAGGCTCCCATGCTCGAGGGGCCCCCCCGAATTGACGGAGTTTCGATGATATAATTCGAGATTTCGCAAACTTCTTTGATTAAATATGACAGAGTACACAAACTGACAAATTCCCTGTTTTATTTTGTTTTATAGGCCCTAAAGTAAAATTTGTTTAATACTGTTTGGTTTTGGCAAACGGCAAAATACACTGTCTTTAGGTTCTTTCAAGTTTGTTTCTCAATTAGCCTGAGCACCGTACATATAATTCGTGTAAATGTACTATGTACTGTACATGTACATGTATTGTTAATAAAAAGCTATCGAAAAGGGGCCCCATATTCTTCATTGCCCGGGGCCCCGAGGTGTCTTAATCCGCCTCTGCATATTATATATATTACAGTATATAAAGGACGCACATTATACGAGTATATTGTGTATATATAGTATTATATATTATATTAAATATAGTTATATGCATATTATATATATTATACATAGTATTATATTATTTATATATATATTATATTTATTATATATATTATGATCGGTCTCTTCTCTTTGAACTAGACGTGCTAGAGGAAAACCGAAAACAGATTTGGAATCAGCGTCCCAACAGCTATCTAGTCCACCCATAATTATATCTGATGAAAAATACTTGTTGGCCAATGTTATTTACCTATGTTTAAGTTGAAGTCAGAACTATAAATTATCTATTACTACCAGCATGGAAGTAATAGATTGGAAAACCATCTTCAAAGCCAAGACAACGGAAGAGATGCTAATGACTTTGGAGGAGAGACGCTGGAAATTGTGGAAAGACACTTTCCAAAAATGCAACAAAGAGGAAAGAAAAACACGTTCGAGAGACAAAAGAGGTCATTGTTCCGAAAGAGAAGCAAAATTAAGTAACCTGCAAAGAAAACAACTTCATAAAAATATTAAATGATGAACTGCAAAGTATATACTGCGTCTTACAGGAACTAATTGAGAAGCATACAGAAAAAGAAAACGACGCTATAGAAGCGATAAAGGTTAACTCAAAGTACTTCTATAATTTTGCAAAAAGGAAGTCGAAAAATCACATGACTATCGGACCTTTGAAAAATGAAAACAATGCTTTATCTGATGATCTAACAAAAGTATCAGAAATATTAAGAGCTCAGTACGAATCGTCTTTCAGTACCCCAAAAACTGACAAACTGATATGCGATAGAAACGCGTTCTCTGAAGAACTACAAATGGAAAGTATAACGGATTTCGACTTTACGACGGATGATATTACACAAGCTATAGAGAAACTAAAAGCACACTCAGCGGTAGCACCGGACAAATGGAATGCCACACTGATCAAAAACTGCAAGAATGCAATCGCTGAGCCCCTATACGTATTGGATATGGAGACGATCACTAGACACGGGAGAAATACCGGGCATCCTGAAGAGAGCGAACATAGTCCCAATATATAAAGGAGGAGATCGATCTGAGGCCACAAACTATAGGCCAGTGTCGCTTACATCTCATCTCACTAAATGAATGAAAATGAAAATGAAAAGGTTTATTGGCAGACTATAGTTCATATGACAAATATTATTAATACAATGACAGTTCATATACTAAGGATAGAAATATATACAATTGATTAGAAATAATACTGTAATGACGAAGTTAAGTGGAGCTACAGACAGACGTTTTCGTACCAAAAAGTCATAGCTTAGAGGATAAATGGCAGGACTCATGGATAGCTTGGATGATCGGGTTAGTTGATTTTTTAATTCTTTGCATTAGACTGTGTTGAGCACGTCTTGTTACCTCCGGGAAGCTCGGGACATTGCGAGTGGCAAACATTTGCGAAGCTGAGCATCTCGGGGGTAATTTATGTAAGAGTCTAAAAGACCTGTTGTACAGCAAATTTAGAGTTCTGCCAGAACCTTTTTTATAATTCACCCAGAGTTGCTGTCCGTATATATTACTGCAGAAAGTACGAAAGAGTGTATTTAGCTTCACTTGTACAGAATCGAAAGTTCCTTATGGTCATATTCGCTTTAGCACACAGGCTTCGAGATTGTTTTCTTATATCGAGTCATCACTCAAGGAGCTGGTAATAGTTTGACCCAAATACTTAAACTCTTGTACTTCCTCAATTACTTCACCATTCATTTTAAACCTTATATCAGCTGGCTGATTACAGCTTTTAGGATGAAATTGCATAACCTTAGTTTTTGTAACATTAAAAAGAATATGTTTCTGCGAACACACTTCGCAGGCTTTTAGTAGCCGATCCAGACCTATAACAGAGGAACTTATTAACACCATATCATCGGCATAAACTAAGTTATTTATCCTTCTGTTATCTATACAACATCCCACTGTTGCCTCATTAAGTGAAGCAATTAATCCGTCGATATACACAGTAAACAGCATAGGGGAGAGCAAGGAGCCTTGTCTCACACCGCAAGAGGAGCCAAAACACTCGGATAGTACATTGCCTCACCTAACAGTGAAAGATTGGTGGGGATACCAAAATTTCAATAAATTTAATATGTACATGGGAAAGAATAGTTAGAGAAAAAATCTATGACTTTTTGGAAACTCAGAAAAAAATAAGTGGTAACCAACATGGATTTCGGTCAGGCAGATCATGCCTATCACAACTAATGGAACACTACAACAACATTATTGATGCATGCAAAAAACTTCACTCTTTTCTACGTGAAGGTCAAAATATGATAATAAAAACCCACTCTAATAGACAGAGTTTATTTCCACAACAGTTTCGATGCCCACTGGCATCTCTTCAGGTGGATTCAGAAAAACGAATCATGATGAAGGGGTTAAAAGCTCAATTATTTCTTCCATGTTTCTAAGAGCACTCAAGATTTGTAGCCCACATTTGCTGGACCCGGAAAATTCAAAGATTTTGAATATTTTTAAGGATTTAAAATATCCTGAGTGGTTTATCAGAAAGGCATATTGTAAAGCCAGATCTTTTTATGCCCCTCGGGAACCTTCAGTTAACCAAAAACAATATGTGAGTTTGCCTTACATTGCCGGCTTTGAAAGAGTAAAACCGTTGACGAAAGATTTTAAGTTTGCTTTGGCGTTCAAATATTCGTCTACCGTGAAAAGTAAATTGGTTAGGAATAGCGTTGCAAAACAGGAACAAACCTGTGTCTACACATTCTCTGTAAAAGTTATGATTTAGTATACGTAGGAGAAACTGTAAGAAATATTGAAACCCGTATTAAAGAACACAAATATGCCTTCAGAAGCTGTAATACTAATAATGTCATTTTTTATCACGCCAGCCAAAATAATCATGCTATAGATTGGGAATCAAGTAAGGTACTTTATAAATGTAATAATTATGTCAAAAGAAAAATAATAGAATTTGTGCGAAGGTACTTATAAGTTGGACCCTTTAATGAGATTCTTGGTCAAAAAATCCCTTACGGAGTCGGGTGAACGGGTTCTAACCTAAGTGTGAATTTCTTAAAGGTCTCTGGATTGTTTCCTTACTTGCTTTTGGTTCATTCGGTTTTTTTGGGTTTTTTCCCAGTAAAATGTAAATGGAATAATAAACGTAAATGTAAATGTAATAATAGAAGTAATAAATGTGGAAATAAATATAAATGCAATAAATGTAATAATAAAGGTAATAAAATAAATGTAATAATTAGTGTAAAGGTAATAATAATAAATGTTAAAAAATGTAAATGCAATAATAAATGCAGTAATTATGTCAAAATAATAGAATCTGTATGTATAAAACAAGAAGATAGTTTTAATTTGTGCGAATGTACTTATAAGCGGGACCCTTTAATAAAAATGCTCTTCTGGGGTCGGGGAAACGGGATCTAGCCTAGGTGCGAATTTCTTAATGGTCTCTGGATTATTTCCTTCTCGCCTCTTTCATTCGTTTTTCGGTTTATAATTTCTGTATAATAAACAACAATGTATTAATAAATTTATAATTTCTGTAATAAATAATAATGCAATAATAAATGTAATAAATTTAATAATAAATGTAATAATTATGTAAAAAAATAATAGAATTTGTATGTATAGAACAAGAAGATAGTTTTAAATTTGTACGAATGTACTTATAAGCGGGTCCCTAGTTGCGAATTTCTTAATGGTCCCTGGACTGTTTTCCCTCCTGTTTTTGGTTCATTCGTTTTTCTCTATCCACCCGAAGAGGATGCCACTGGGCATCGGAACTGTTATGGAAATAAACTGTCTATTAGAGTGGGTTTTTATTGTCATATTATTGATGCACTTGAAAGTAATTAAAAACTATGATGTAATATACTGTACACAGACTTTGCCAAAGCGTTCGACAAGTATGACCATGGAACATAATACATAAACTGAAATATATGGGAATAACAGGAAAAGTAGGGAAATGGATATATAATTTCCTAGCGACAAGTCGTTACAGTTTAAGGAATATCTTCATCAGAATCAGAAGTCCTCAGCTCAGTACCACAACTGACATAGATAAGGACATAGATGGGGACGTTAACAGCGACAGCACAGTAACATCCTTTGACACAAAGATCAGTAAAAAAATAAGAAACCCAGAGGAAATAGGATCTCTACAAACAGACATGAACAGAATGTAGAAGTGGACGGAAGACAACAATATGAAGTTTAACACCGAGAAATTTCAACTGTTACGGTACGGAAAAAGGGAGGACCTAAAAGCCATGTTATACTATACCCCAAATGGACAGGAAATTCAGAGAAATTCTAAAACAAAATATTTAGGAGTTGTATTGACTGATGATGCGAAATTTGAAGCAAAATAAGATAGCAGTAAACAGAGCAAAGAGAATAACTGGGCAGATACTGAGAACCTTTAAACGAAGGGATAGGAATATAATGATTCCTCTATTAAAAACACTGATCATACACAAGTTGGAATACTGCTCGGTCCTAATATGCCCATATAAGAAAGAAGACATTAGACAGCTAGAAGGGATTCAGAGAAGGTTCACAGCCAAGATCAATGGGTGCAAAGAACTAAATTACTGGGAAAGGTTACGCGAATGAAACCTATATTCACTGGAAAGGAGAAGAGAGAGATACACCATTATTTACACTTGGAAAATAATGGAGAAACTAGCCCCTAATCTTACTCTGAACCCTATAACCCTCCAAACAACAGTGAAAAATAGAAAAGGAAGACTGTCTCGTGTTCCCAAATCAAAGGCTAGACAGGGAACATCCTTAATGCTGAAAGAAAATAGTTTTGTTGTGAGAGGACCAGGACTGTTTAATCAGTTGCCCAAAGACCTAAGGAACACGAGTGGTGTCGCGGTGGACATCTTCAAAAGAAGATTAGACGCCTGGCTCAAAACAATCCCCGATGAGCCGGAATGTGAGGTGGAGAGTACAAGAAACCTACTCTCTACTTCCCCAGACCAACTCAAGAGAAGGGGCGACAAGCTTGACCTTCGTGAAATGAGGAATCATCGCACGGAACATTTGAAAGGTTGAAAGGTGTGCACACACACACACACATATATATATATATATATATATATATATATATAACAACTCTCAAGGAAAATGAAAAATATTCCGAGCGTTTTCGTCTCTTACAAAACCATATCAACGAGAAGGTCTTGTAAGAGACAAGGCAAGGGTTCGGATACCACGTAAAGCTATAGGTCCCCTCCGTCACATGACCTCAGGTGTTGCGAAGGAAGTTAAACAACTCCATGAAACAACAGCAACAGCAACAACTACTACTAAGAAAACCCGGAAAACGGTACATATTTTGCATTTGTTTAAAGTGTAAACTACATACCTCATTCATGTTCCGTGCGTTGGACTTTCTTCACACGTTGGTGGCCCCGCCTCTAGTCCTGGCTTGGTGGAGGAGCGAGTTCCTTTCATGCACTCTCCACCGCACATACCCAAGTACACCTGGCTCATCTGGTACCGTTTTGAGCCAGGCATCTAGTCTTCTCTTGAAGACTTCAACTTTGACCCCTGTAACATTTCTGAGGTCCTTTGGAACCTGTTTAAAAAGTTTTGGCCCCCTGACATCCAAACTATTTTCCTTTAGTGTTGAAGAGGTCCCTTGTCGGGCCTTTAATTTGGGAACGCTACACATTCTGCCTTTCTATTTTCCAGCGTTGTTTGGATGGTAAGCGGGTTTAGTTTGAGGTTTGGTACCAGTTTTTCGATCATTTTCCATATGTAGATTATGATTTTCCATATGTAGATTATATATATATATATATATATAATATATATATATATATATACATTTCAACTGCAAACAACACACAGTATAGTTAACGTAAAGAACGACGCTTGTATAGAAGAACATTCCGCAAGATGAGGAGGGAGAACGAACAAATGAAAAAATGAGGTAACCACCCGGGAATCGAACCCGGGATCTTCCGATTGCCGGTCAGATATGATAATCACTACACCATGGACCTCACTCGATCAGAAGTCGTAATTCTCCTACATACGCGCAGAAACCAATGCCCCGGGAGGGCACCTCCCGCATGCCGCACATATATACATTTCAACTGCAAACAACACACAGTATAAATAACGTAAAGAACGACGCTTGTATAGAAGAACATTCTGCACAAGATGAGAAGGGAGAACGAACAAATGAAAAAATGAGGTAACCACCCGGGAATCGAACCCGGGATCTTCCGATTGCCGGTCAGATATGATAACCAGTACACCATGGGCCTCACTCGATCAGAAGTCGTAATTCTCCTACATACGTTCTCCCTCCTCATCTTGCGCGGAATGTTCTTCTATACAAGCGTCGTTCTTTACACACATATATATATATATTAATATATATATATATATATATATATATATATATATAATTGGATTGAACTCAGAATGGTCCCCTCAGGCTCTTTCATGATACACACAGACAGTGCATGGAACATGGAACGATATATACAGCGTATATTATTATATATATATATGCAATTATATTAAGCTTCATTTTGAACCTAACCAGGCGTCGCCTAACCTAGCCTAGCTTAACTGTTTAAGATTCAAATTGAAGGTCAAACGGAGATATTATAGCCTCTCCGCCTAAAAAATATTTACCTTTATTAATAGTATAATAAATACGTAGGTTTTGCAATTTACAGTGACATAATCAACTGTGAAGCTTGACTATTTATTTTCTTCAATTTGGCCCTGAAGCTTTAGTCTTCATTGAGCTCTTATTCCATCAAATTATGTGAACTATTTTTATCAGTACCACACAATTATTTCAGTTAACTTCATCTTCGTGGGATCAGAGGTAAATTTTTCCCCGTAACTATGCTATATATACCATATGTCCCACAAAAAAGTACACCCAACTTTAGATTGTACTAACTCCTCCAAAAATTGAGATATTTTGGATCTGTTTGTTTGATTTAATATAGCAAATTATTCTTTGTTAACGTTCAAATTTATTCATGTTTAAACGATTTAGTGTTTAAGCATCTGCTTTTAACTGAAGGGTACAACAAAATGGATTGCTCAAAATTGGTCAATGAAAAAATAATGTGTGCTATCGATGTAATGAAAAGACAAATACATAATAATAGATACTTTAACATAATTTTAATAAGATACAAAGCAGATTTTTCTTTATTCCTTATTGCAAAAGTTATGCTTAGTTTCGTTTTCTTTCAACATGACCGCCCTTCCTATAGATACAAATCTGGAGTCGAGCTCTCATCTTCCCCATCACTCTTTTGATAAGATCTGGATTGTCTTTTAACAAGTTGATTTCAGCTGTGATGCGAGTCCTCAAATCATCTAAATTGATAGGTTGTGATGCAAATACTCTATTTTTTCAAATGACCCCATAAAAAGTAATCACACGGGGTCAAGTCAGGGCTTCTGGGAGGCCATTCAATGTCATGGCCTGTAGCAATTACTCTTTGGTGGAAGACTTCCTGCAAGCGTTCCTTCACAATAACTCTCCTGTGAGCAGGAGCTCCGTCTTGCACCGACCAAATACGATTAAATCGGTTTCCATAAGTAATACGTATTTGTGGAAGGATTTCTCGGTCTATCATTTCTAGGTAAGCTTCACGATTTAGATTACCATCGTAAAAGACCGGGCCAATTACCGCTCCATTACCGCACAGTCCTACCCAGAGAGACAGTTTTTGTCTAGAGTTATTCTTTCCGTAGATATGATTGCCAGGTGGATGATTTTTTGGTGCATACTGACGGCAGATTTGTCTGTTCACTAGACCATTCATAAAAAAGGCCGCCTCATCTCCAACCACTAATTGTGCCGTGAATCTTTCTGGTTTTTCAAGAAACCACTGGGCAAATCTTAGGCGGCGAGGTAGATCTCCTTCAATGAGTTGATGTCGAATTTCCATTCTGTATGGGTACAAATTCAAATCCTCACGAACTATTCGATGAAATGACATGCGTGAGAGTTCTGTACCATTTCGCCTGGTGGACACTTTTGGATGTCTCTCTAATAAATGCCGAACATGCTGAATGTTCTCGTCTGTTCTTGCCGTCTTCGGATGGCCTGAACGTCCTTTGTTCAAATTGAGGACCGTTCCTTCTTCTTTGTATTTCCGAACATTCTTCAAAATTGTATGTTTAGTTGGAGAAGCTCTATCGGGAAATTGCAATTCGAAGGTATTCTGAACTTGTTTTAAGCTTTTAGTTTGCAGATAAGTTGTGACCATGAGAACGCGCTGCCTTCGTGTAAACTGCATGATAAGGGTTTCAAAGTTATTTATAAATTTAGTAATTCAGATTCTTCATTTATATGTATGACTCGTATCTTAGATACAAAAGTTCGAATTATTTAAAAAAAATATTTGCAATATCTTTCGACGTAAAAAGTAGCACATTGGTTAAAGCAAGAGGAGCTATCTGGCTGGGAGAAATGATCATTCCGCGCAACCCATTTTGCTGTACCCTTCAGTTAAAAGCAGATGCTTAAACACTAAATCGTTTAAACATGAATAAATTTGAACGTTAACAAAGAATAATTTGCTATATTAAAGCAAACAAACATATCCAAAATATCTAAATTTTTGGAGGAGTTAGTACAATCTAAAGTTGGGTGTACTTTTTTGTGGGACATATTGTATATATATATATATATATATATATATATATATATATATATATATATATATATATATACACTGGTACCGCGTCATATTTTCATAAACATCAATGACACGCCTTTATTGGCAATTGTGATAAAACTTATAAAAACTTTTACATTAAAACACATGAATGGTTTTACATTAATCAACAGACCTAGCCATTAGCTTTTACTCGTGAGAGAAGCAGAGGCAAATAAACTTACATTTTTCATTACCTGGTTCCATTTCCTCGCGTCAACGAAATTAAGCGACGTTGGCTTTGTTCAGTAGTTTGATTGGGGATCACCTCACATGCACAATAATGCTATGGCTGAGTTTTCATTTCAATACATCATTTAACCTTATAAATCAAACTTATTTTTTACACGCATTTTGATTATTTTAGTTAATTTGTTTCTGTATTGAGTATATTGCATTTTAAGAATTTTATTCTGCAATAACTAGACATATTTCATTATACCTTTTTCCCCATCCTATTCAGGCCGGTTAATTTGCCCGTTTTACCAAGATTAATTCCAATTATTGTAAGCGTTAAATTGTTTTCCGCAGTTGCTAAAAACCATCAGCAACCATTTCAGGGTCAAGTTAAACGTAGAGACTGAACAAAGTTCCATAAATGAGTGACGCTTTCTTTTATTAGATCTTCATTTTAATTAAAACCAACGTAATTGTACAAATCGTCAAAGACTTTATTACACATGTTTTGAAATTAAATAATTTTGGTAAGAAAATGAAAAATGAATAACGGGGTAAATACAGCTTTATTATCAAAATAGAGTGATTATAAAAGGAATTTATACAGGTTATTTAAACTATTTAATCATTTAACAAGTAAAACATACATATTATGCATTTACATATCCAAGGAGTCTGTAGATGCACTTGAGATTGCCTGTTCATAACCCGATTCGATACACTGGTGCAACTCGAAAACCGGGTGACGCTGGATTGCAAAATCGTTTATATCACATACGTGATGTGCCATGAAATCAGGAGGAGGACCGGGCTCCTCCTCCTGACCCCATGGATTGGTGCTGTCTGATGCGGTGGGGGGTGGGAGGGTGTAGGGGCCAGGGATGCATCAGACCGTGACCCATCATGCAACCATGAGACCTCCATAGGTACCGACGACAGACATCCCATACTGCTCGTATCGATGGGTATGGGTGATGTAGGGTCCGCAGCAGACCCTGAAACATTCAACAAACACGAGCGTTCCATGGATAATGATGGTAAACACTCCATATGTCGTGATAAGTCATGCTGAAAATGGTGAATAGCAAGATTAGGATGATGATGTATTAAACTTTTCACTAACCATCCGTTTTTATCGGGTTGACTCAGATGGAATTGAGTCCAAATTAAAAATACTTAATGGAAACCTGTTTTTCAGAGAGAAGGTAACATATTAGAACACGTTAATTACTTCAACAAAATAAAAATCCATGCAGCATGCATGATACGCATGTCAGCATGTCAGGACATCACTTATGGTACACTATTGAGCTTGTGAAGAAATACACCTTTGTTTAATCTCCCATTTATTATCTTTTCAAGATTTGCTGGTAAACTGTCAAGATCGCACATTATAAAAGATTTAGCTAACAAAATTACATTTTGTCTTTTATTTACATAACTTATTTGCGAAATTTTTATTTATATAAATAATCAGTTGTATTCTAAAAATGAACAAAATGGAAGGCAATGTTTATTATAAAATGTTAAGAATGAATTATATACATTTACCGTCTTTTTTTCTATGAGTGCCACCATCGTCCTGCTAGGGCTCGGGCTCAACGTCAAACGCTGGTTCTGGAGCATCGTGGCCATTAATCGGTGACGATGCGCGTGGCGTAATGCTCAAACAGGCGCGGGATGACGGGCCAGATCTGCAATAGGCGGGAAAAAAGGTTGTGTAAATCGATTAAGTCGTTATTTTCCCCAAGATAGCTGTGTGGAAGAACGATTCGCTCATAACATGAATGACCCCTAAGCAGTTACCTCGTTCTTTTCCTATTAGTAACCTCTGCAAAAGCATCACCCGCTGTAATGGCCAACGGGGCTGTTACGGCACAATTACTATTCGTTGGTTTAGTGACCTGCAGGCCATATGAAGAAAATGCAGATCTGAAATAGACAGACAATTCGGTAAAACCTAACAACATTAGCTGCGATAATAACAAAGGCTTCATAAACATATTGCCTGTGAGAGTTGGTATGCATAATGCAGATACCTACTCACTTTTCAAAATTATCACACACACACACACACATACCTCGCGCGATTCCTTCTGCGACTCCGTGGCGTGAGTACTCTACAGTCGTCACCTGTAGAAACGTTGACACTAATGTCTGCTTCATATCCCACACAATTATAGTTGCCGAATGAGCTAAAATAAAAGCGGAAAATAATAATGTACAGCCGAATAGATCCTACACATGTCTCATCTTCCCTGTGGTCAATCTAGCATGACCCCAAACACAAACTTCTTTCCTTATTTTTCACCACACTTACTTACATTTTACATACTAAGCATTCTTTTCAAAATTTATAAAACAAAATTGGTATCGTGAGCTTTGGATGATATATATATATATATATATATAATATATATATGTAATAAAAAATTGTCCGTTGTCAGGGAGACGGACCCTTATTACAAATTGTTTGTTCCTCGAAGGTCACTACCAAGGCTCGATGAGTAAATTGAAGTTATAATAAATCTTTCTTTTAAGTTAGTGACCCTCTGCGTGAATTTTTATCCTCCGCTTACTTCTGTACCCCCGACTTAGTGTGTATTTGATAATGAAATAGTTTGTTTGAATAGCTTTTAATCAATAAATTGAAGTCATATTTGACTACAAGTTCAATCTCAAATTCGAAATATAAGACGATTAAGTTCAGGTTTTTTCTTAAACTAGTCTTAACATTAACTAAATAATTTAAGATCTATCGTTGCCCATCCACTACATCCCTCGCTATAGTTTAGGTTAACGGCTCTCAATATTTCCTCGTAAACTCTCTATTCTCTCAAACTCAATGTCTCAAGCTCAAATCTCATTCAATAACTCTCAATTTTAGTCTTTAACGAGCAAACCCTCTCAAAGACCTACTCGGAGAATTACCAGATCGCCACCCGGCCTATCACTCGTTCCCGACGAAGCTCAAGATATCTTCTAACGGGTTTTTTCCCCGCATCTCTTTACGTACTCTCTCCCTATTACGTCAGAGTCCAAGGCGCGCCGAGGCGAGCCCAATCAACGGAGACTAATTGGTGGGGGAGAGCGCAACTTAGGGGTTTGCGTCCTGTTGATGCGCTGTTCAAGCATTTAAGAAAAAAAGAGAAAGAAAAAAAAAGGGGCGGGGGAGCGTCGCAGAGTCGATGAGGACACTCGAAGTTTATCTCAAGGGCTGTTTTAAACATTGAAGATAAAACATGGGGTATTATGGGGAATCAAGTGGCTTGTGTATAACAAATTCGTCCCTTCAAAAAAAAAAAAAAAAAGTATTGAATCACTGAGGGAACTTGAGGCGGCCGAACGAAGGACTTTAATGGTCCGTGAATACGGAAAGATAAATGCACCGTGAGAGGAAATGCTTTGTAGTGGAGAGGCAACTCTCAAAACATGGAAGAAGTCATTTAGGTTTACCTACCGCATTAGTATTCATAGTCACGACGGAATTACAGGAAATTTAAATAAAACGTCTATATATATATATATATATATATATATATATATATATATATATATACACAATAATCATGGTTGTACTAGTAGTGGAAGTGACAAGAGCAAGATCATAGAAGAGCGTGAAAAGAAATGCTATATACATGAAGACGTAGGGAAAATACGGGAAAGAAAAGAAGGAAAAATATAAAATTGATATTCAGGAATGACCTGTTCATTAGAATTAAATTAGAATAAAAGGTATAAAATGACATAAACTTCTTCGCGCCCAGCGGCGGATGTGGGATCTTAACAACTGTTTACATCCTCTTCGAACAATTATGAGAAAAGGGTGGGCCTAAAATTTGTAAGCATCTTAGAGTATACACCGGAACAGAGATCTAAAATATTTATTAACTCACTGTACAATGGATATTTCATTAAAGGAGAGGATAGTTTTAGGAAAAGAAATACACAGTAGGAGGGTTTATATTATATGGGGCGACTTCTAATTGCTGAAGGTTGTATAAGGGCAATGCCCTTCGCCCAATTAATGGATCAGAACTGAGCAGCCTTTAATGTTGCTTATCTGTTCCCATTTATTTCATTGTAACATCGTGAACAAGATATTTACTGGGTGAAGCTGATTAATTTTTTCTCAATTAGGGGTGGAAAGGGATAACTAAATTATTTTACATGACGCGAGAACACTCTGTGTACTGAAACTTTGCATACTAAACCGAAAGACGAAAGCCTACATTACGAGGGCCTACATTATTAGTTAACTGAATGAAATTATATGAATTTATATTTTGCAGTATAATTTAGTTATCAGGTACGGTCAGCAATTAGTTCGAATGCAAGCGCTTCACTCCTCTTTTGTATCATCATTTAGGCTGCGTTTTTCATTTCTTTCACTCATTTCATTCATCTCATTTGCTTTCTCGTTTCTGCATGTCGTCCTCTCTTTCTCATTCCATTCATTCATGTTCATTTTCTCACTTTTATCTCTTCTGTCCCAGTCCCTGCCTTCTTTTTCTTTATTCTTCGCCAATATCTGTCTCAGTTCACGTTTTTTGGCTGGTGTTTTACTTCTTCCTCCTCCTTGAATGACACTCGACGGGGGGAGGTGTCCCTTTCGTTTGATGAGTTATTCCTTCGGGGCCACGGGGAATTTCTTCGCCCTTTCTCCCACTCTTTTTCGGGGCGTCTTCCGCGGTTGGTTTCCCTCTCCTGGTCGTATCTCCCATAGGGTGACGGACTTCGGTCCGTTCTTCTGTCGGGATACCTGCCTCCATTCCTGTTGGGGGAGGGGTAACCTCCGTTTCTTCTGTCGTAAGGGGAGTAGTCTCTGTCGTAAGGGGAATAGTCCCTTCTTCTTCGTTGTTCATAGGGCGACGGAGAGCGGTACCGATTCTCGTACCTGTTGTCGTATCGGTAGTTCCCATTGCTACCTCGGTTTCTCTCATACGGAGAGAAATTTCGTCTCCGCGAAGATTCGGAAGGGGAGGCGTATGTATCTCCTCTTCGATCGTAATCTTCGTACCGTCGGCCTCCTCTTGGGGTCCATTCCCTCCGACGATCTCCTTCATACTCACGCTTATAGCTATCATCTCTTTCATACACCCTTTCACTCTCCCGGGGCTTATTTTTTTCTAACTTCAGTGCTTTCATACCCTCGATCAAGGGGCATAGACTAGCTTTGTGGCCCCTCTCTTCACATATAAAACATTGAATGTTGTTAAACCAGGCATAGTTGGACGAGGATTTGGGGGCATTACCGGTGTTATCTGGGACCATATTTACGTGGTGATCAGGGAAACCTGCGTTGGGGGGAAAAAAGGGGGGGATACATTTGATAAAAGGGTGAAGCATAGGGATGGGGGGTTTGGACAGGGGGCGGTTGTCTGTAAGGTGTCAGAATTGATGTTGGGTGTTGGTAGGTGTTTTGGACTGGCATTTGGTATTGGTAAGGGGTCGGAAATGGCATGGATCCCGCAGGAGCACCTCTGAAGGCGTCCTGTGTATTATTATCGGCTGTAATGCCCAAATGGGGTGCTACCGGCTCCGTGACGATGCGTTCGTCGCAACGGATTCGCTTTATTTTCTTATTTATCGGTTCAGTCATATCGTCATATTTTTTTCACAATTTCCGCGGAATAGCATTCAGAATAACTTTATTAAGGATAAAATCAACGTCTATCCTCGCCTCGTCTTCTCCCGCGTCTTCCTTCAGAGACTCGGCTTCTTGTTGTATTCTGTACGTAAAGGACCCAAATGATTCGTCTTCCATTCTCCCCTCTCTCTCTAGACACATCAGTCTATTCAAAATCTCGTCTTTTCTGTTCATGCCATATAAGTCGGCACCCGCCTCTCAGAACTGCTTCCACGTTCTCGCTTTCTTTTGGAAGCCCACGAAAATCCGTCTCGCGGGTAGGACGGAGCATCTTATGGCTACCTCGATCCGGATCCTATCACTTCTTGGCTCTCCTGCCAATATTAATCTAGAAATCTCGGCGGCAAAGTCGGGAAATGACACATATCTCCTACCGCCACCGTGTGCGGTCGAAATTAAGTACTCCGCATATGATCCACAGAACACTGGGCAGATTTCTGCAGCTATCTTAAGTTTTTTCTCCTCCTCAACGGAAAAAGGATCGTCACTACCACTTAAAACATCACGCAACGAAAACACGTTTGACCTATTTTGCAAGGATCGCTCATTTAAAAGGTCACGATACCCTCTTTCGGGCACGGTATTAAGGTGGGCTCTCCTGGGTAAAGTGAGGGGAGGAGAAGGTGGGGGAGAGGGCGTTTCTGCCCGAGTCCCGGCTCCTTCTTGACTGAGGGGCATGTTCTCTAATGATATTGGCCAAAACTCGACCGAATTTGAATCTCTAAAATTTGTTACAAACGGGTTTGGATCCGGATTGTTCTCAAACTCGAGTCTAGGGGAACCTACTGGAAGGAAAGGTGCTCTATTTATATCAAAATTCGGGGGAAAGAAATGAAGGTTTGATGGGGTTAATTTAGGGGAACTGCCCGCTATAGGGAGGCTCTCCACTCGTCCTCTAAAACCTCTCGCAACACAAGATGGGTCGCTTACCTCTCTTTCCGCATTGGTGGGAAAGTTTACTCCTCCTGCCGCTTGGTGTCCAGTAGCAAGTTGCGATGTCGACTCGGCCTGAGCAGCAGCAGCCCACGCAGCGGTTCTCGATCGGGTGACCCTCACGTTGTCGTTCGTCTCTGTCTGTTGCGAGCTGGTAGCCCTCATATACACACTTGGAGAGCACTTTTTTCCCTTTTCACGTAGGTTTTTAGGGGGGGTATCAGAAAGGGAAGATCCCACTTCTGACACCAGTTTGTAATAAAAAGTCCGTTGTCAGGTAGACGGACCCTTATCACAAATTGTTTGTTTCTCGAAGGTCACTACTAGGCCTGATCAGTAAAAATAAAAATTGGATATTTGGTTGTCAGTTTTTTCCGTCGGTGGTGTAATTAGCCTTTCTCTTAAATTTAGTGACCCTCTGCGCGAATTCTATATCCTCCGCTTACTTCTCTACCCCCTATTTCTAAGTGTGTAATTGATAATGAAATTGTTCGTTTGTTTAGCTTTTAATCAATAGATTCAAGACACAATAAGTACGAGTTCAGTCAATTTGGCTGTTAGGTTCAACTTGGACTTAAACTAGTCTTAGCATTAATCAAATTACTTAAGTTATAACGTTGCCCATCCACTACATCCCTCGCAGTAGTTTAGGTTAACAGTTCTCAATATTTCCTCACAAACTCAATATTCTCTCAAACTCAATGTCTCAAAACTCGAATCTCACTCGATAACTCTCAATTTTAGTCTTTAACGAGCAAACCCTCTCAGGATCTACTCGGAGAATCACCAGATCGCCACCCGGCTTATCACTCATTCCCGACGAAGCGCAAGATATATTCTACGTCAGAGTCCAAGGCACGCCGAGGCGAGCCCAATCAACGGGGACTAATTGGTGGGGGAGAGCGCAACTTAGGGGTTTGCGTCCTGTTGATGCGCTGTTCAAGCATTTAAGAAAACAAGAGAAAAAAAAAGGGGCGGGGGAGCGTCGCACGAGTCGATGGGGACACTCGAGGTTTATCTCAAGGGCTGTTTTAAACATTGAAGATAAAACATTACTTAGCGGGCAATGTTACATAAAATATATCTATAAAAATTTTGTGATGACATTCACCGTTGCGTTTATAGGCCTACAGTATGCAGTGGTCTTGAAGTAGCGGGCACACAATCACCTAACGCTCGATGCAATTAAACGTACTACCGAGAGGGAAATACCCCATAATTTGTCCAAAATGGCGATCAAAGGATAGATTATTCTTTTCTATATGAATGTTATATTAGCAGTAAACAATTATGACTTGTGTCAGTATTTTAGCGAATTTGAAAACATTAAAATATAGGTTACAGTTTCAAGTTAAAAAATAGCCCACAAATAAAAACTGCATTACGTACCTCTCATTTTGTTCACAGATGATGTGCTCCATCATGTCAAGAACTTATCAAAGATGAACTTGCTGTATTATATCCACCTCGTATAACGATCTCTGTTCAATTGTCATTATTTGCCTGCAGTTGCTTGACCGATGGCGCTTATATATATATGTATATATATATATATATATATATATATATATATATATATATATATATATATATATATATATATATATATATATATATATATACAGTACCTACACGAGTGCTATTAAAACTTGCTGACTATTTTAGTGTCCCTGAGGGGCCATTATTAGAAAATGTACGAATACTCTGTGCTTCCTTGTGGTAGGCCTACAATAGAGCCCTGAGGGTAATTGGAAACTTATAAAATTCTTGTACCTCTGCCTGATGATTTGTTTGTGTAAAGAAGCTGGCCGGATAAGGACGCTAGTGAGTATCCATTAAGTTTAAGACCCATATTTTACACCTTAAATTAGAGATTGCCCTATTTTGTGATCAGTCTTTCCTTGTGAACAGACGTGTTTTATCGAGTGTCAAGTGTTATCAATTGAATAAGTGGTTTTCGTTGAAGTGTTTTAAAAAAAAAGTGTTCCGTGCATTCTTAACTAAATTACTTCGTGCTACTAATCATTCATTAACGAATATATTTCATTTATTGACGTTATTCAGTACTATACTATTTGTTCAAACCAAGGCTACTGCACGTGGCTTGCCTTGTTTGTTTTTCAAATCAATCAGAAAACGTGCAGTCATAAGGTTCATTTTTCCGTGCTTCGAGAGGTCAGGTAGTGTGTCGTCAGAAACCGTGTGAAAAGAAAGGAAAAAATCGGGTCGAATCGCGGACAAATAAGTGTTATAAATACTCTTCTTTTACAGATCTTTTGTCGGTAGCTTAATTCTATATTAATTTAGTATAAATTTCTGCTACAAGAACCTGTTTCTGCGTTTCAAGAACGCGGTAGACCTACGTTGTAATTTATTAATTTCCAAACGCTCGTTTTTTGTTTTTGTTTTTTTGTTGTTCAACTAATTAAAAGCATGACACCCCCGTGAAGTACTTGCAGTCGCTGTGAAGGGAAATTTGCTGCTTACGCGTTTACAATGGCTAATAATAATGAACAGTTAGTTTGCAGGTGGTGCTCAAGCATGGAAGTGCTGAGGAACGAGTTAGAACGTGAGAGTGAGGCCACGGTGAGACTTGAAGAAAGCGTGATGCTCCTGACGGCAAAATTAGAATCCCTTGAGACTCCAGTTACGACCCCTCCTGCCTCAGTTTCTACTAATAATATAACTAGTACTAATAGCCCTCTCTCTTCCCCTAGTTCCCAACCCTTCCTTCGAGTGCGAAATGGAGCCCCATTGAGGAAAGCAAAGACCTGTCTACCAGTAATAAAAAGCAATAAGTTTTCTGTTTTAGGTTTCGAAGATGTGATGAACCGGAAATACGACTCGTTGGCGATTCCATTGTTCGAGGGCAGCTCGAGGAATTCTGTGGGAGAAACCCTCGTCGTAGGCGCCGGTACTGCTACCCTGGTGCAAGGGTGGAGGATATAACTAATAGTGTTGACCATTTTACAGACGGTACCACCGAGGACACAACGTATGTTATTCATGTCGGTACTAATAACGTTTTAAATTCTTGATCGGAAGAACTGCTGGCTAGGTATAGGGACTTATTAGAGCGACTAAAGGAGAAAACTAATAAGATTGTTTTAACAGGTATACTTCCTCGAATTATCCAACGAAGCGATTTCTACAGCAAGGCGACCTATATTAACAATAACCTAAAGTCTCTTTGCCAACAGGAAGGAGTGCATTTTGCAAATTTTTGGAACAGTTTCTACGGCAGGAGGGACTTGTTCCTCAAAGATGGACTTCATTTTAATGACGTTGGAGCTGCGCGTTTAGGAAGACTATTTCATAATACTGTCTCTTCTTTTCAGGCTGCCGCAACCCGAACGGTCCCAGCGTAAATTCCACAAATTTCCCCTGCGCTCGCGAAGGTGTCGCAATTACAAACAATTTGAAGGTTCTATCCTTAAATGCTCGTAGCCTACGAAATAAAATAAACGAATTTTTTTCTTTAATTGCTTGTAAAGACTATGATTTAATTGCGATAAATGAATCGTGGCTTAGCACTGAAACACGTGACTTTGTAGGGGAGTATCAAATTAAAGGTTATAGACTTTTTGTTAAAACAGAATAGGTAGGCGAGGAGGCGGTGTTATGTTGTATATCAAAGATAATATTGCGAACGTTATAGAAGTAAAGCACTCAATTCCAGAACCGATAGATTCGACTATAGCAGAACTTAAATTGAACGATTTCAAACTTCTTGTTGCGGTTATATATAGGCCCCCTAATCAAACAGCTGATACGAACGAAGCGTTATATCGTGAACTAAAGAGAATAATCGGTAGTGAGCAGGCTTTAGTTATGGGTGACTTTAACTGCGCCAACGTGAATTACGATACAATGCAGGGAGACGCGGAAGGTAATCGTTTAGTTAATTTTCTCGAGCATAGCTTTCTTATTCAAAAGGTTGGGAACCTACGAGGTTGGACGGTATTTTAGGTTTAGTAATAACTACGGATGATAGGTTAATTACTGATCTTCAAGTAATAGAACCGTTAAGCAATAGCGATCACAATATGGTAGAGTTTGTCCTCTCAGTAAGTCACTCGAAACCAACTAACTCGACTAAAATTCCTAACTTCCAGCACGCAGACTTTAGTAAATTTCGAAATAAATTTTCACACGTCAATTGGGAAAACGTAATGGGGAACTCCAACGCAAAACTAATGTGGGAATCGTTCGAAACGGTATTTAGGACTATAAATGAGGAATGTGTACCGTACAAAATTAAGCGTGCGAAAGTAAACAACAAGCCCTTGTGGTTTACTTCTAGAGTAGGAGACATTATAAAGAGTAGAGATAGGGCTTATAGGCAATATAAGTGCGATAAAGATAATCTGTTGTTACGAAACAACTACATATCTCTAAGGCGTGAAGCGAAAAGTGTAATAAAAAAGTCCAAGCGCGAATTTGAAATCTCCATAGCTCGTGACGGTAAAGAAAACCCCAAGCGATTCTTTCAATACGTCAATAATAGAAATCCAGTAAAAAGTGTCTTGGGGCCTTGGAAAAATGTAAACGGAGATCTAGTTTCTGAAAACAAGGAAATGGCTACCTTGCTAAACGAATTTTTTACGTCAGTTTTTACTATAGAAGATCTAACGAATATCCCTACGGTCATAGATATAATACCTTTTAATAATGGTAATATCTTGGATAATATCGTGGTTAGTGAAGGGGAGGTAATGCGCTATATTGATAAAATGAAAACGCGTAAATCACCGGGGCCGGATTCCATATATCCCATACAACTGAAAGAATTAAGAGATAGCATTGTTGTGCCGCTAACAAAGATTTTTAATGCGTCTATTTCTGAGGGGTGCGTACCAGATAATTTCAAGTTAGCAAACGTAACACCTATCTTTAAGAAAGGCGATAAAGGTGCGGCGGGAAATTATAGGCCAATCAGTTTAACTTCTGTTGTAGGTAAGCTACGGGAATCAATAATTAGGGATCGTATAGTCGAACACTTAGAAGTGCATAAACTAGTTAGAAATACGCAGCACGGTTTTAGGCGGAACAAATCTTGCTTAACTAATCTTTTAGAATTTTTCCAAAGCGTGGTTGACGTTTACGATAGACATAGGGCGGTTGATGTAGTATATTTAGATTTTCAAAAAGCGTTTGACACCGTGCCGCACAAAAGACTCATTGAAAAAACTAAGGCTCATGGAATCAGGGGTGTAGTAATAAATTGGTTAGAAGAGTGGTTGCGAGGTAGGAAACAGAGGGTGGTCGTTGATGGAGCGGAGTCGTGTTGGGCTAATGTAGCGAGTGGCGTTCCTCAGGGTTCTGTATTGGGCCCCTTGCTTTTTCTTATATATATTAACGATTTAGATGTCGGCCTAGTCAGCACAGTTTCAAAGTTTGCGGATGACACGAAGCTGGGTGGTAGGGCGATTAATGACGAAGATAGAGGTAAAATCCAGGAAGATCTGAATAAAATCGTTGATTGGTCAGTCACATGGCAAATGAGATTTAACGTTGATAAGTGCAAAATTTTGCATATAGGTTCGCGTAACGGTAATTTTGCGTATAGTATGTCAGGGAAAGATTTAACAAGCGTAGAGCAGGAAAAAGATTTAGGAGTTATAGTCACTGGTGATTTAAAAGTAGCGAAACAAAGTACAGCAGCGGTCAATAAGGCGAACAAAGTGTTAGGTTTTATAGCTCGAAATTTTGAGTACAAATCGCGCGATATTATAGTTCCTCTTTATAAATCATTAGGTAGACCCCATTTGGAGTACGCGATCCAATTTTGGAATCCGTATATGCGCAAAGATATAAACAAAATCGAAAGAGTTTAAAGACGAGAAACTAAGATGATTCCGTCGCTTAGGTCAAAGTCGTACGAGGATAGGCTTAAGGAGTTAAAATTGACAACACTCGAGACTAGGAGGCTAAGGGGTGATCTAATCCAGGTTTTCAAAATTATGAATGGGTTCGATAACGTAGATAGAGATAGCTTTTTCGAAATATCTCAATATAATAGGACTAGAAATAACGGGTGTAAGTTGACAAGTAAAAGGTTCGAGACAGCAGTTGTCAAAAACTTTTTTACGCATAGAATAGTAAATAGCTCGAATAGTTTGCCGGTAGAAGTAATTAGTAGCACTTCTATAAACATGTTTAAAAATCGATTAGACAAATATGTTGATAGATTGGGTATAGTTTAAGGTAGTAAACGTAAGGCCTTGTTGTGATCGATCCCACAGCTCAACACAAGTGTTGTGGGATATAGGGAGGCAGCATCTTGGGTTAGGGGATACTCTCTGTCCTTACACACACCATTTAAAGAGATTCCTCTGCCTAGCGGTGCCCCCCATAGTACTGTGAGGTATTGAAAAACTCATGATCTTCACTTGCCCCACAAACACCTTGAAATGGGAGACCCAAAATGGGTGCACACACATTCTACATTACTATACAACGTGTAGGGTGGATCGATTTTACATTTTTTTCGATTTCCATATTCTAATAGAGACAAAAACTTGCGCATGCATGAGAAAATAGCCTCTGCAAAATCTTAGCTTAATAGGTAATAATCTTCTGCCCCCGGCAGAGCGATGAAAATCATATTTTAGTAGTCAAAAACGTATTTTTCTTATAATTTTTAAAATATTTCAATATGCATCAAAATTATTCCTAATAACTATAAAGTCGATGAAAAAGACCTCATATGATCGTTTTTCAAGCGCGTTGTCCTACGTTAATATGTTTTGCCCCCGGCAACAACGTCAAATGTTGAAAAAAATAGGTAATTTATATACATATTTTCAGATCGGCTCTTTGTCTTAAATAATGCATTTATATATTTCCCATAGCATTTATATCGTTGCTTAGGCATGAAATAACACACACGCATAATTTTGATGCATATTGAAATATTTTAAAAATTATAAGAAAAATACGTTTTTGACTACTAAAATATGATTTTCATCGCTCTGCCGGTGGCAGAAGATGATTACCTATTAAGCTAAGATTTTGCAGAGGCTATTTTCACATGCATGCGCAAGTTTCTGTCTCTATTAGAATATGGAAATCGAAAACAATGTAAAATCGATAAACCCAACTATACAGTCTTTACAGCCACACCTACACTTTTCCTCCTAAGTATATATATTGTAATGTATATGTAAATTTTGACTTGGTCCGCAATCGACATGGACCGTGACTTATTTTTCGTTGGCAAGGTACTAGTATTGATGGATACCGTAATGAAATTGACTGGATTCTTTGGATCTGATATATTTGCATGTTGGTTATACTGTAAATAGATATAGAGTGTAACATATTTGTGGATAGTAGTCTATTATGACTTGATCCTCTGGATCCAGAGATTCTATCTTTAGTTTTAAATCGATAATTAATTAGTTTTAAATCGATAATTAATTAGTTTTAAATTGATAATTAATTAGTTATGCAAAAATTGGTCGTTGCCAATGTACAGGCAGTTTTTGCATAAATTTCTTATGTTCTTGTGGTTCGGAACCCACGTAAAATTGTAGGTCCCCTCCGCCACCAAGGAGGACATACACAATTACGAACACAGTTAGGTTGACCAACCATGAGTGGATCCTAGGGTCTTTGTTGGTCTGTAACATTATAACATTATATAACATTATACAGTATATATATATATATATATATATATATATATATACTGCACATGTTTTAAGTTAAGCTCTTTTATTTGAGGCTAAAATATTATTCGTGTGACAGTTTATCCATAATAAAAAAAATATTATATATATACACACAAGCTATTTAAAGATAAAGCGCTTTTACTTTCTTTGCCCAGTTTAAGCAAGAACAAATAAGCACACCGGACAAAAAATTAGTCACCCCTAATAGCACCGATAGTAGGAAGTTCAAGGTCACACAGAGGGCGCTGATGTAGCATTGGTAAGTGACAAGTAGCGGTGACGTAGCACACAGGATATCCTGTTTCGTGAGGTCGTGAAGAACAAAGTGTGTGTTGGATATAGTCTGCAAAATGGATCGTGAGGCAGACGTTACTCAGTGGCAAAAAGGAGCCATCGTGTTTGGCAGAGCCCACGGACACAAAGTGTCTGAAGTAGCCCAATTTGTTGGTGTGTCAACGCGTACTGTCCAGCGAGTTTACAAAGAGTGGTGTAGTTCGCAATCAACTGAAAATCGACGGCGTAACTGTGGCCGGAAAACAATTCTCGACAATAGGGGCCGCCGCCATGTTTCTCGTCTAGTAACTGCAAATCGTTTTCAAACCAGAGAACAATTGCTCCAAGAAACCAATGAGGTTCTCCAGCGACCAATTTCCGAACGGACATTGCGACGAGAACTGCATGCGATGGACATCTGGAGCAGGGTACCACGGAAGAGGCCGCTGGTAACAGCAAGTCACAAATTAGCACGTTATAAATGGGCTCAGAGGCACAAAAACCGGACTGCGGCAGATTGGAAACGTGTAATTTGGTCCGATGAGTCCCGTTTTTGTTTGTTCTCCAATGAAGGGAGGCGACGCGTACATCGCAGGTCCAATGAAGCCTTTAATCCTGAATGCGTCGAAGGTGTTGTTCAGGCTGGAAACAGAAAGTGAAGCGCAGGAATAGACACCCACGGACTCTGGCGGAACTTCGGGACCGGCTGATGAACGAGTGGCAGCAAATCGATGTTCAGTACATGCACAACCTCGTAGAGTCTCTGCCTCGCCGGATTCGTGCGGTTATCAAGGCCAGAGGCGCCGTCACACGTTATTAGGTACATTCTGAGAGGGGTGACTAATTTTTTGTCCGGTGTGCTTAGCTAACATGGATTCCATCCGAGAACAGAACAATCCTGATGAGCGCGCGGAAGGTGAGCTGAACGATGCGCACAACGCTTACGATTCTGAATTTAACCCCAACGAGCTGGATCTATTTCAGGCAACAGCGGACGCATCCTATGCAAGGCAACAACTGGATCCCCAGTCTTGCAAATCTCTTGATCAGCCGAGCGCCTCTTCCCAAGACTTGTGCAATGACGACAGCAGTTGTTATGAGCTTGAATTTACGCCCTACGAGCTGGCGTTGTTTCAGGCGGCTGCGGACGCTGAAATTGCAATGTGCCCCAAGAACCCCCGTCTTGCAATTCTCTGGGTCATCCGCGAGCATTTTCTGATGACAGAACGAATCATGCGGCGCACAACACGTAAATAGAAACTAATGTGGTGATGGTGTTAGAGAATAGATAAATAAAACTACATGTATTGATATTACCCGTAGCGTCGTAATGACGAGATAATTTGAACGTTGCACACATATAAAAGGCTGGAGAATAATATATTTCATCCCCCGCTGAGAAAATGCGCATAAATTTTGAACGGGTTTGCCTTTACAACCAAGGAGTATAACCATACATATTTATATATACATATCTATACCCCTTTGTCCAGCACGCCCGCCTTAATTTGTCTGTCATCAAGTTCCGACAGCGAATCAGACGATTTTCCCACTCCGAGAAGAAAAAGAAGGAGGACGGGTGGAATGTGAGTTCTCAAAGAATGTTATTTATGTATATATATATATATATATATATATATATATTATATATATATATGTTTGTGTGTGTGTGTGTGTGTGTGTGTTAATGTTCTCTTTTCGCGCAGTGTGTATACCGACGAGCTGTCACCGCCATATTCACTCGAACGTGTCCCCACCCCTAGCCTATCCGACGATTGTCCTGTTGGCATGTTATTATAAAACCCTTTGATATGTAAGTGTATAATATTGTTTTATTTGTTAAATGATTAAATGGTTTAAATAACCTGTATAAATTCCTTTTATAATCACTCTATCTTGATAATAAAGCTGTATTTACCCCCGTTATTCTTTTCTTACCAAAATTATTTAATTTTAAAACATATATAATAAAGTCTTTGACGATATGTACCGTTACGTTGGTTTTAATTAAAATGAAGATCTAATAAAGAAAGCGTCACTCATTTATGAAACGTTGTTCAGTCTACGTTTAACTTGACCCTGAAGTGGTTGCTGATGGTTTTCAGAAACTGCAGAAAACAATTTAACGCTTACAATAATTGGAATTAATCTTGGTAAAACGGGCAAATTAACCGGCCTGAATAGGATGGGGAAAAAGGTATAATGAAATATGTCTAGTTATTGCAGAATAAAATTCTTAAAATGCAATATACTCAATACAGAAACAAATTAACTAAAATAATCAAAATGCGTGTAAAAAATAAGTTTGATTTATAAGGTTAAATAATGTATTGAAATGAAAACTCAGCCATAGCATTATTGTGCATGTGAGGTGATCCCCAATCAAACTACTGAACAAAGCCAACGTCGCTTAATTTCGTTGACGCGGAGGAAATGGAACCAGGTAATGAAAAATGTAAGTTTATTTGCCTCTGCTTCTCTGACGAGTAAAAGCTAACGGCTAGGTCTGTTGATTAATGTAAGACCATTCATGTGTTTTAATGTAAAAGTTTTTATAAGTTTTATGACAATTGCCAATAAAGGCGTGTGATTGATGTTTATGAAAATATGACGCGTTACCAGTATATATATATACCTAATGTGTGTGTATATATATATATATATATATATATATATATATATATATATATATATATATATACAGTATATATATATATATATATATATATATCATAGTTACGGAGAAAAATTTACCTCTAATCCTACGAAAATGAAGTTAACTGAAATAATTGTGTGGTACTGATAAAAATAGTTCTCATAATTTGATGGAATAAGAGCGCAGTAAAGACTAAAGCTTCAGGGCCAAATTGAAGAAAATAAATAGCCAAGCTTCACAGTTGATTATGTCATTGTAAATTGCAAAACCTATGTATTTATTATACTATGAATAAAGGTAAATATTTTTTAGGCGGAGAGGCTATAATATCTCCGTTTGACCTTCAATTTGAATCTTAAACAGTTAAGCTCGGCTAGGTTAGGCGACGCCTGGTTAGGTTCAGAACGAAGCTTAATATAATTGCATATATACTGTATATATATATATATATTTAAGCACGTGATGAAGAGTAGTTAACCCTTGTTGCTCTCTCTTCACATGCAGGTTAAGCTGGTGCGCCGTCACTAGGCATGGTTTGGATGAGCCGTTCCTCCACCTGTGTTTGTGGACAGGTGATGATAGACGGGGCGTAAATTACTCTTCCTTTTAATCGGTTGATGGCAAGATGATGGAGGGAAATGTTTCTGCTTATATAGTTGCGCACTTTTTGTGCTAATTTCTGTAGTGTATTCAGATTTACAGATAATTTGCCAGTGAAGTCGTATTAAAATCATTAACATTAAATTTATATTATTTTTTAATACACGAAGGATAGGCAAGTGCGAATATCACAAAATGTCCCTCCCCAAATAAAAAAGACGAGAGCGTCAAAATAAAGTTCGACTGATGTCATCCAAAGCTTCACTCATTCTTAGTTTCATGTAATTTAATTTTTGGGAGGGAACCCAGCCCGTTAACCGCAGGTTGTAAAAACACAAATCAGTCACTGAAAAGAACTAAGTTTATTATAGTATATCATAGTATTATAGTATAGTATTATTGTATATGATATTATTATAGTATAGTATTATAGTATATGATAGTGTTATAGTATAGTATTATAGTATATGATAGTATATGATCAGTCATTTTATTAATAATATTTGTCATTTGGGCTATAGAATGCTAATAAATCTTTTCATTTTCATATATTACTTACTACATAAAGTAGGTGATATATAACGGCGAAAAAAACTTAATAAATGAATAAAAAGAAATCCAAAATATGAAATTCGTCTGACATGCATTCAAATTGTTTAGGAGTGTCTATTTTATTTCTTATTGTTATGGCGAGAGGCCTACATTCTTATATTTGTATTTTTTTTTTCATTATGAAAAATTAATAAAATGTTAAAAAAGTCTTAAGGGCTCTGAAATTCAAATTGCCTGGCACTCACAAATCACGATCCTGTACTGAAAATAATTCTCAAAAAAGAGTGGTTTATTTTATTTTTTTTAATTATAGTGATTTTTCTACAAATACGTGATTTTGGCTGTTTAAATATAAGATATATTATCTCCGTACAAATACTTAATTTTAGTTTGTAAAAAGTATTATTTTGATTTTCTATAAAAGCACACAATACATGAATGTTTAAACCCAGAAATGTGGTCCCTAAGCATGAATATATTAACTCTGGAAAATAGCAAAACTTAATCTGACGTTTCTGAAAATGCTCATTCACTCAACGAGTTAATTTTTGTAATTACCCAAAATATATAACTTAGTAGGTCTTGTATATATAAAGAGTGCTATGTTTTCGGTTTTATTTATTCCAATATATATATATATATATATATATATATATATATATATATATAGAGAGAGAGAGAGAGAGAGAGAGAGATAGAGAGACATGTGCATCGTTGGCAATCGGCAAGAAACAGGAATCGTGATGAGGTTTGTACGAGCTTATCAGTCTTTAGAGACGTGCATTGTTTGTTAAACAAAAAGAAGGTTTCAGTTTTGCCTACAACTTTTTAGTTTGATTAGCTTATCGTAAACCTTGGAAGGCATTAACATCCAATGAATCATCAGAAATATATTGTATCAGGGTTTGAAAAATACCTTTTCTAAATTTGCCTTCCTGCCAGAAATTATTATCATGACGTGGGCCCTTGGGGAACAATCGAAAAGACATTCGGAAAACGTCTATCGGTCTTTCAGCTGTTTACATCTTTTATCTTTGTGTAGACTATATATATATATACAGGGTGTCTCAAAAAGTGTGACCCTAAAAGAAATATTAATAACTTTTTTATTAAAGGTGCTAGAAGTAAATACTAAAAACTAAAATAACAAGTGAAGATGTAAGTTTTTGATACTGTATACGTAATTATTATCAGAAACATATCGTTATTTTAAAATGTAAAAAAAATTCCACAAAACTTTCTCATAAAAGAAACCATTTATCATGAAGGGAGGCCTAGTCTAACCAAAGGCCTTGTGACGGCGAATCCTACGGACCGGACTAGACTAGCCTAATCATTCTCTTGCTCGTTCCGGACTTAGTCTAATCACTCACTCGCTCGTTCTAGCAAGTTGGCGGCCAAAAAAACATCTTATGATACAAACTGTACAGAATTTCACCCACCCTCAGATGACGACACCACAAGAAAAAGCTGAACTAGTCAGGTATGTTTACGAAAGTAAATCAATCATCACAGCACAAAGAAGATTTCAAGTTAAACACAATAAACTGGCACCAGGAAAGAAGAGAATAAAAAGATGGGTGAAAACGTTTGAAGAGACTGGATCCGTCCTTAAGAGAAAGAGTTGTGGACGCCCGAGTAAGTCTCTAGAAAGGTCGCAAGCTGTTATGGAAGCATTTCACACGGATCCAAAAACGTCAATAAGGAGAGTTTCAGTTGAGTTAAACATCCCACCATCGTCGGTTCACAGAATCCTTCAAAAAAATCTGAAACTAAAATGTTACAAAGTGTAAGTGCATCATCAACTTTTTAAAGAAGATTACGCAGTAAGAATTGCTACTTGCCAGGAACTAATCGAGTTCATTGATTCAGACTCAAATTTCCTAAAAAAACGTCATCTTCACTGACGAGGCAACGTTTCATACATCTGGAAAACTTAACCGCCACAATTGTAGAATTTGGGGACCAGAAAATCCACGTGAGACCTTTGAACATGAACGTGATTCACCCAAAGTGAATGTTTGGTGTGGAATGTCAAGTTCTCGAATTTATGGTCCGTATTTATTTGAAGAACGGACTGTTACAGGTGCCTCGTACTTAAAGATGTTAAAAGATTTCTTTGTGCCACTACTAAAAGAAACTCCTGAATCATTTCAAACCATAATCTTTCAACAAGACGGAGCCCCGCCTCACTATGCTAGAGTCGTTCACGAATTTCTAAACGAGACTTTCCCAAGACGATGGATTGGTAGAGGAGGACCAATGTAATGGCCCGCTCGCTCCCCCGATTTAACACCTTTAGATTTTTATCTTTGGGGTTATGTTAAGTCTAAAGTTTACCATAACAAACCGAGAAACATTGTGGAATTGAAACAGCGTATTCAGGAGGGGCAGGGACAATTCGACGTGGCCGACTCGATGCGACCCAACTCGATGTGGCCGACTCGATGTCAGGACAACTCGATGTCAAGCCAAGTCGATGCCAGGCCAAGTCGATTTCATTTTCTTTATATATTTAATGTGGGTTAACTGAATGCCCGGTTAGGTCAACTGTACGCCCTTGACGATTGGTTAGGTTAAGTTGTGATATTTTCGTTAAAACTAACGAAAATATCCCTAAGGGATATCACATCGAGTTGTCCTGACATCGAGTCGGCCACATCGAGTTGGGTCGTATCGAGTCGGCCACATCGAATCGTACCCAACCCATTCAGGAAACTATCACATCCATCTCCCCATCTGTACTGGAGCGTGCCATTGAAGAATTTGAACGAGAGTTAGATTGGTTATAGTAAATGATGGAAAACATGTAGAGGTTTACTAGTGTGGGAATAAAACTTACACCTTCGCTTGTTATTTTATTTTTTAGTATTTACTTCTAGCACCTTTAATAAAAAGTTATTAAT
Source organism: Bathynomus jamesi (assembly GCA_023014485.1). Lineage (NCBI taxonomy): Eukaryota > Metazoa > Arthropoda > Malacostraca > Isopoda > Cirolanidae > Bathynomus > Bathynomus jamesi. The sequence goes on along the minus strand of JAJOZX010000828.1, from coordinate 1,008,736 downwards.
ATTTCGTTTAGGGTCACTCTTTTTGGGTCACCCTGTATATATATATATGTATATATATGGATGTGCCTCGGTGGTGTAGTGGTTAGCGTCGCTGACTACGAATCCATCGGCCCCGGGTTCGAGACCCGACGGCAGCCGGCGCGCAGCAAAACCCATCTGTTCATCCTTCCACACAATAAAGAAAGTGGTTGGTAGATAAATGGGTACCCTAGATGGCCCACCAAGGAGGGTGGGGGTGCCTTGCAACATTATGCAATATTATGCAATTGCATTGTCCTCATACATTTTGCGGTTATACTACTCTCGTCAGGGAATGATTCCTTGACGAGGTGTACTTCTGGATACATAAAAGGCCTTGGAATCAGTTTTCTTTTTGTCTGTGGGTTTGCATCATTCATTCATTTCATGTGTTTAATTGTGAAATTCATCCTTTGGTAATCTTTTGTAACCTTTGGTTAGCTTCCGCCCGAATTGTTCATTCTGACAAAGGTCAAGCTTTTCACTCCACCTTAGACCTACAGCTTAACTTGGAATCTGAACCACGCCCCATCAGCAGTCCAGCGTCTTAACCACTAGGCCACCTAGGGTACCCATTTATCTACAAACCACTTTCTTTATTGTGTAGAAGGATGAACAGCTGGGTTTTGCTGCGCGGCGGCTGCCGTCGGGTCTCGAACCCGTGGCAGATGGATTTGTAGTCAGCGACGCTAACCACTACACCACCGAGGCGCATCCCATATATATATATATATATATATATATATATATATATACATACAGCATTGTCCAGGTGTCAAAATTATGAATCTCGCACATGAAAAAAACAATAATCATTCTAGTGTATAAACGCTGTATATATTAGTGACCTAGGGTGATGCAAAATAACTTATCATTTCAAAAACTTGAAGACACCCTCTAATTTTATTTAATTTAGTGTAAAAACTGAACATGCAAAATTTCAGCACAATTGAAGACATTTTAGAGGTTGCTACCATCCATTGAACATTTTGTATATTGTTATTTTTCAGTTTGTATTTATTGTACATTTATTTATTTTGCAGATTTCATAAAAATGGTAGTCAGCAACATATAGCAGTCATAACAGACTCTGAACCTCTTTCCGTAAACCTTCTCATCCCTTTCATTGCTATAGACGCCGTGGCCGAACATTCTAGAATCATTTCTTTGCTGTGACGTCACTGTGGCGGCCGCGTCAGTGTAAGTGCGGCGTCACTGACTCAGTATCTTTGCTGCCTTCGCTGAGAGTGGTTGTATAGCAGTTGCTGAGTTGCACTCATGGAGCGGCATACGCGTCACAAAACAGTTGTTTGGCTCATAGGACATCCTATAGAGTCCTTCAAAGAAACCCAGCTTCCATCTAAAAGGGAAACATTAGCATTCTTTATGAACTACAAGATCAATAAAAAGCAACAGGTGAAAACAGCGGCTTTGTTGACTGCTAGAGATGTTATGGATGTGTGGGAAAAGGCACGCATCCCAACAGTGTTGAAATGTCATGTCGTGGAGAGAGTAAAGAAACTTTTCAACGAGTGGGAGAAACTAAAGAAGAACAGAAATAATAAGAAGAAGCAATCACCTGCACTACTTCAAAAACAAGAGAGCTGGCAAAATGACTTGCAAGATCTGTTTGACATTGCACATGCAAGTGCTCTTGACATGATAAAGATAGATGAAGATCGTGAGTTTTTGATGCTGCAACGACAAAAAGGAAGAAAAGGCAAAATGTCTGGAGTGGATAAAGTTTTTTCACAAATGGAAGAGATTGCTAGAGAAAAGGAAACATTGCTTGAAAAGAAAAGAAAGAGGGAAACAGCCGTTTTCGAAGCAGCAGTGCTCTCAAGTTCAAGTCCTTCAAGTTTGAATGAAGATAGTTCAAAATCAGAAGAAGAATTTGTTGCTGACCCTCAGCAGCCATCAACTTCGAGACAAAGTAGATCAAAGTCTAAGAGTGCAAAGCTTATGGATTCTTCAATGCTTGTATCTCTTGATCAGTGGCGGTTCCTCATATGGGCAATATGGGCAGCCGCACAGGGCGGCATTTGTGGAGGGGCGGCATGAGCGCCTGCAAAAAAAATAAAAATAAAAATAAGAATAAATAAATAAAGAAATAAATGTGGAGGCTGTGTTAAAACAAAAACGGCTGAGGTCCACAAAGCGGCACTTCTCCTATGAAGCATCTGATGAGCCCTTGATTGATGCTTTGAAGAAGCTGGAGGTGACATTTTTCAATGCAGTGGTTGATGCTGCAACATCAGCCATTCAGGAAAGATTTTCCCCGTTGGAAATTGTGGGAGAGAAGTTTGGAGTGCTGACACATTTCCAAAATCTCACATTTGAGGAGCTGACAGAACAATGTGTGAACCTTAGTACTACACTACACTTTAAGGGACAATCTGACTTGGATGGCAGAGAGCTTGCACAGAAGCTGAAGAACTTGCCTGACTTGCCATCAAAGACCATATCCTTGCTTGAACTGCTGACATTTATCCATGAAAGGGAGCTCTCTGAAATATATCCAAATTTGTGGACTGCTCTCAGAATTGGTCTTACTCTTCCAGTCACTGTTGCTGAAGCAGAGAGGAGCTTTTCAAAGCTGAAGCTCATCAAATCCTACCTGAGGTCAACTATGTCACAGGAACGCCTTACCGGTCTGGCCATCATCAGTATAAATCATACAATTGCTGAGCAGATTTCATATAATGATTTAATTCATAACTTTGCATCAAGGAAGGTAAGAAGAGTCAGGCTTTAGATGGCAGTTGTGCTGTGGTGCAATTTATTTTGTTTCTTGTTCAAAGTGTAGCATAATAATTACCCTCTCTTAAGTGTCTTATTCTATTTATGTGATAGAGCATTTGTACAATTTAGAAATTTGATTCTCTAGTTTATTTATGGCAGTTGTGCAATTTAATTTGTATTTTTCCTGTTCATAGTATCATAATTATATTCTCTTAAGTGAGTTATTCTATTTACGTGATGAAGGATTTGTAAAATTCAGAAATTTGAGTCTTTGTTTTGGTTCTGAAGTTCCAACAATTAGTCCAATAAAAAGTTATTTTGTGAAAGAGTTATGTCTGTCCTTTATTTTGGGGGGATTCGAATGTGTGTGTGTTGGCGAACAGGGGGGGGGGCTGAAGGTGAGGTTCGCCCAGGGCGTCATGTAAGCTAGGACCGCCACTGCTCTTGATGCTGCAAAAGTAAGTGATAGAGCTGCTTCGGAAATCTTGATCCCAACAATCAATGCTCTTGGGCAAAACCCTGAAGAATACAGTGTTAGCTATTCATCGATACGGAGAGCAAGACAAAGGAACCGCAAGACAATGGCAGAAAATTTGAAGCAGGATTTCGAAACAAATTGCCCTCTCCAAATACATTGGGACGGCAAACTACTGGAAGATATTACTGGTCATGAAAATGTTGATCGACTGCCAGTTCTAATTTCCGGCCAAGGAGTTGATCAGCTTCTTGGTATTCCCAAACTTGCCAGAGGAACTGGTCAAAACATTGCAGATGCTGTCCATCAGTTAGTATTGGAGTGGAATATATCTGACCAAGTGAAGGGCATGTGTTTTGACACCACTGCCTCCAACACAGGTTCTAAGAGTGGTGCTTGTATGTTACTAGAGCAAAGATTGGATAAAGATATGCTGTGGCTGGCTTGCCGACATCATATTTTCGAAATAGTGTTAGAAGCTGCAGTTTCTGTCTCCTTGCCATCTTCTAGTGGCCCTGACATACAACTGTTTAAGAGATTCAAAGCAAAGTGGGTGGAAATTGACAAGAACAATTACCAAACAGCAACAGATGACCCTAACATTGCAGAGAAAATCTCAGATGCTGAAGAACTCATTCAATTTGCTCAAGCTCAGCTTGATGAACAGCAGCCTCGTGATGACTACAAGGAATTGCTCGAGCTAACGCTCATTTTCATCGGTAGTGCCCCCAAGTCAGGAATCAGCTTTAAAGCACCCGGAGCTTATCACAGAGCACGATGGATGGGCAAGCTAATTTACTGCATTAAAATTTGGATGTTTAAATCTCAGTTTAAACTAACTGAGAGAGAGGAAAAAGGACTGAGAGATGTTTGCTGCTTTTCAGCTGCGATATACATCAGATCGTGGTACCTGGCACCCATACCCTCATGCGCCCCCGTTCAGATTTGCATTTTGTGCAAAGTCTGCAGCTCTACAAGCAAAAGGATGACAAAATTGCAAGTGCTGCACTCAATAAGTTTTTGAGACATTTGTGGTACCTCTCTGAGGAGCTTGTGGCGCTTGCATTTTTTGATTCAGCTGTTTCGCATGAGACAAAAAACAAAATGAAGCATGCTCTGCAGAAACCAGTTGACTCAAAACCGAGCAAACGAGCATCAATAAATCCTGAATCAGCTGGGCAGAAACAACTGCAGGATTTCGTTACTGCGAACACAAAAAGATTCTTTGAAATCCTAGAGGTGCCTTGCACTTTTTCTTGAAAAATGCTGAAGAATGGAATGATGATGAAGTTATGCGAATGCAGAGATATCGCATATGGACTCAAAGTGGTAACGACATTGCGGAAAGAGGTGTACGACTGATGGAGAATACAACAAACTGATAACAATGATGAAGCAGAAACAATACCTCTTCAAATTGTTTTAAAGTTACAGGTCGTCACTCTCAAACAAAAACAAGAAAACATTACTCTTGCTTCCAAAAACGAAAATAAACATACATAAGTGGTTATGATATGCCTACTGGGGAAACTTCCACATAAAAAAAGTTAACGCGCTATAACGCTGTACCTCAGATGGGTGGTGCGGAAATCAGCGTGCCTATTATTTACTATTTTATGAGCTCACTACGTACTATAGTCTAGAATGTCATCGTTTTTTTTTTCAAACTAGGTTAACTAGGTACATATCAAACCGGCTCCGGCGAAAATATCACAAAACAATATTTTTTTAGCACAAACTGATATACATTTTTTTTAAAGCTTGGTAGCAACCTCTAATTTTCTCTTTTTCAACCCCAAATTTCGCATACAATGCTTTCTTAGGAATGAATAAAATAGGAGGGTGTCTCCCTGAAATTGAAAAAAAAACTTTGACCCCTTTTTGCATCACCCTATTATATATATATTATATGATATATATATATTATTTAAGCACGTGATGAAGATTATTAACCCCTTGTTGCTCTCTCTTCACATGAAGGTTAGCTGGTGCGCCGTCACTAGGCATGGTTTGGATGAGCCGTTCTCCACCTGTGTTCGTGGACAGGTTATGATAGACGGGGCTAATTACTCTTCCTTTTAATCGGTTGATGCAAGATGATGGAGGGAAATGTTCTGCTTATATAGTTGCGCCTTTTTGTCCTAATTTCTGTAGTGTATTCAGATTTACAGATAATTTGCCAGTGAAGTCGTATTAAAATCATTAACATTAAATTTATATTATTTTTTAATACAAGAAGGATGGGCAAGGGTGAATATCGCAAATGGCCCCTCCCAAATAAAAAGGAGAAGGAGAGAGTCAAATAAAGTTCGACTGATGTCATCCAAAGTTTGACTCATTCTCAGTTTTATGTAATTTAATTTTTGGGAGGGAACCCAGCCCGTTAGCCGCAGGTTGTAAAAATACAAATCAGTTGCTAAGTTTATTATTATATATATATATTATATTAATTATATATATATGTATAGCTCCGCCTAACTTCAACATACTGTATTATATCTAATCAAATGTATATATTTCTATCCTTAGTACAGTATATGATCAGCCATTGTATTAATACATATATGTCATATGGACTATAGAATGCTAATAAATCTTTTCATTTTCTTATATATTACTTACTACATAAAGTAGGTGATATAAAGGGGAAAAAATTTAATAATGAATAAAAGAAATCCAAAATATGAAATTCGTCTGACTTGCATTCAAATTGTTGAGAGTGTCTATTTTATTTCTTATTGTTGTGGCGAGAGGCCTATATTCTAATATTTGTAATTTTTTTATCATTAGGAAAATTAATAAATGTTAAAAAAGTCTTAAGTTCTGAAATTCAAATTGCCTGGCGCTGACAAATCACGATCCGGTACTGAAAATATTCTCAAAAAAGAGTGCAGTTTATATTTTTTTTTTTTTAATTATAGTGATTTTTCTACAAATACGTGATTTTGGCTGTTAAAATACAGGGTGTACATAAAGTCAGGATCTATTTTTGTGAAGCACTTGGAAATTATGGAATTCAATCATAAAATGATAAGTGGTAACATTTATTAATAATTAAGAGTAGGATTCGATGTGACGCCCATCAGTATCCCTGCACAGCTCAAATCGTTCCGCAACATTTCTAAACCATTCTGGAGCATTTGCGGGGTTATGTTATCTGCAGCAGTTCGTATACGTGTACGTAAGTTTTCAAGACTCGTAATCTTCGTCTGATAGACGTGCGATTTGATAAAGTCCCCATGCAAAGAAATCTAAAGGGGTTAAATCTGGTGATCTCGCTGGCCAAGGTCTGTTGTTTCCGCGTCCGATCCAGCGATTTGGAAAACGTCCATTTAGATAAACCTGAACAATTTTGGCATAGTGACAAGGAACACCATCATGTTGATAGACGATGGTACTAACAATCCTATCCCGTCGTCTATCACATGATGGTGCTCCTTGTCACTATGCCAAAATATTTCCAAGTGCTTCACAAAAATAGATCCTGACTTTATGTACACCCTGTATAAGAAGATATATTATCTCCGTACAAATACTTAATTTTAGTTTGTAAAAAGTATTATTTTGATTTTCTAAAAAAGTTACAATACATGAATGTTTAAACCCAGAAATGTGATCCTTAAGCATGAATATATTGACTCTGGAAAATAGCAAAACTTAATCTGACGTTTCGGAAAATGCTCATTCACTCAACGAGTTAATTTTTGTAGTTACCGAAATATATACTTAGTAGGTCTTGTATATGTAAAGAGTGCTATGTTTGCGGTTTTATCTATTCCATATATATATATATATTTATATATATATATATATTATATATATAATTTTAGGGTGATGCAAAAAAGGGGTCAATTTTTTTTTTTTCAATTTTCAGGGAGACACCCTCCTATTTTATTCATATTCCTAAGAAGCATTGTATGCGAATTTGGGTTGAAAAGAGAAAATTAGAGGTTGCTAACCAAGCTTTAAAAATAAATGTATATCAGTTTGTGCTCAAAAATATTGTTTTGTTGATATTTTCGCCGGAGCCGGTTTGATATGTACCTAGTTAACCTAGTTTGAAAAAAAAAACGATGACATTCTAGACTATAGTACGTAGTGAGCTCATAAAATAGTAAATAATAGGCACGCTGATTTCCGCACCACCCTCTGAGTACAGCGTATAGCGCGTTAACTTTTTTTTATGTGGAAGTTTCCCCAGTAGGCATATCATAACCACTTATGTATGTTTATTTTCGTTTTTTTGTGAAGCAAGAGTAATGTTTTCTTGTTTTTGTTTGAGAGTGACGACCTGTAACTTTTAACAATTGAAGAAGGTATTGTTTCTGCTCTTCATCATTGGTTATCAGTTTTTGTATTTCTCCATCAGTCGTACACCTCTTTCCGCAATGTCGTTTACCACTTTGAGTCCATATGCGATATCTCTTGCATTCGCATAACTTTCATCATCATTCCATTCTTCAGCCAGACTCTGTACTGAACGGACGCATTTCCTGAGCTCTCTGATTTTGCATTTACTTTTGTATATTGCTGAGGAATTTTACTTTGGATAGTTTTTGAATTTTATATACTTGCGTTTTAAATTTACATTGTTATAGTTAAGTAATTGAATATTAGTGGTTTTTAGCGATTTAGAAGTTTTCATAGCGTGCCGGCTTAATTTCTTATACTTGTGACGGTTTAATTTTTTAACTCCGCGATGCCGTCGCAGAAAGCGTCGTGTGTTAGGTGTAGGGTTAACCGGTGGTATTCGGAATTTAAGGATTATAACGGCGGTCCAATGGCGATTACCGATAGATCAGTTTGTTTCTTTTGCGAGTTCATGGTGGAATTAGTTGACATAAAACGCAGTGTACGTGAGGTAGCGGATAGACTTGCAACGCTTGATGAGGGCAGGGTTAGGGCTACGGTTGACGGAAGCCGAACCAATACTAACGTTGAAGACGTTAGTAATTTGAAGGTGAGGTGCGTAACTTAGTTTCTAGTTTAGGTAGCTTGTCGGGAAGGTTAGATAGAGTCGAGGAAGAGGTTAAGGTTAGTCCGAGAGTAGTAGATAGCGAGGGATTTAGTGAGGTTAAGGGTGGAGCTAGGCCGCGTACATTAGGTGATAGGAATCCCCCCCCTATCGAGGTTTCGAACCCTTTCGCCCATTTGGAAAGGGATGTGAATGAGGGGGAAACTATTTTAATTGGGGACTCTTTAGTGCGCCATGGACAAAGAGTTCGTTAAACGGAATCCAACCAATAGGAGGAGGGTCTGTCTCCCGGGGGCCAGGGTTGACAGAGTTAGAGACGAAGTGGATAGGGTTGACGTTGCTTCCCGTCACTCAATGTTGGTGACGATGGTAGGAGGCAACGACTCGTATAGGCCAGATACGAGTGTGCCTGACCTTTTGGAGAGATATAGGGGGTTAATTAGGTCCCTGAAGGCGAGGTCAGATAGGTCTTTAGTTCTAGGTATTACCCCTAGGCACGGTTTGGGTCTTAGAATTACGTCTAAAACAATATTTTTGAATAACAAATTAGAAGAGATTTGTGCTGAGGAAAGTGTACCCTTCGTAAAGCTGTGGTCCGAATTCAATGATCCTAGCCTTTTTATAAAAGATGGGGTGCATTTTAATGAAATAGGTAATGCTAGGCTAGGTAGGTTAATAGACGAAAACGTGCGAAAGCTGTATAGGTCGAAGCCTTCTTTAAACGTTGTGGGTCCGGGAAACGCGGGCCCGACGTGATAAATAGTTTAAAAAGCGGGCCCGTGGTAAAAATAACTTAAACGTCTTTTATTGCAACGCGCGTAGTATTAGAAATAAATTAAATGAATTTAAGGCGGTAATTTATTCCGGCAACTATGATATAGTTGCTATCACTGAAACTTGGTTAAATACCGTGACTCGGGACTTGTTGGGGGAACTTGATATACCGGGTTTTAAAATCTTTACTAATGATAGGTTACATAGATTTGGAGGCGGCGTTTTGCTGTACATTCGTAATTCCCTTAGGGCTATCGAGGTTAAGTTAGATTTTCCGGCAGCAATTAATGCGATCTGTGTTGAAGTTAGGGCGCGTAGTATTAGTTTTAATTTTGTCGTTGTTTATAGACCTCCCGTTCAACCCCTCGATATAGATACTAGATTTTACTCACTTCTTGGTAATTTTATTGACAATCGGAATAGTATAATTGTCGGAGACTTTAACTGTCCTAATGTTAATTACGAGAATTTTACGGGTAACGAAGAGGGTTTGAGACTGGTTGAGTTTATGGACGATAACTTTTTACGACAGATAGTTACCAACCAACGCGCGGTGATAATATCTTAGATTTGGTGATGACGAACGGCGAGAATATAGTCGAAAGTTTAGAAGTAGGCGAGAGTTTAGGATGTAGCGATCATCAAATTCTTAGGTTTAAGTTATTGATAGAAAACACACAGGATAGTAACGTAATAGAAGTCCCTGATTTTCGTAGGGCTAATTTTGATAGTTTTGCTGATAGGATGAGAGTAGTGGACTGGGATAACTTATTTATGGGTAATGATACGAATTTGCGTTGGGTGGCGTTTAAAGAAAGTTTTAGGAATATTGAAAGGGAGTTTATTCCTCGTAGGCCCAAGCGCGTTAGAAATCGTGGTAGGCCGAAGTGGTGGACTAGGGAAGTAGGCGAGTTCATAAACGAGCGTAATAGAGCGTATAGACTTAACAAGCGCAATGGCCAGGTAGCTAACTTTAATAGATATATCGAGCTTAGACGTCAGGTTAAAAGATCAGTTAGGAATGCCAAGCGTAATTTAGAGATAGTTATAGCTGCGGATAGTAAACATAATCCAAAAAAGTTTTTTGAATACGTAAATAATCGTAAGCCGGTAAAGGATAACATAGGCCCTCTATTGGATGTAAATGGCGCTTTGGCTTCTGACGCTCAGGCGATGGCGGGTATTTTCAATAACTTTTTTGCGACAGTTTTTACCGTAGAGGACGTAAATAATGTCCCCGACGTTGACGATATCGTTCCATTTAGTAGCGAGACTATTTTAGATGAAATAACTGTTTACGAGGCTGAGATTGCGCATTATATCGATAGGCTAAAAGTTAGCAAGGCTCCAGGCCCTGACGCTTTTTATCCTAGACATTTGAAAGATTTGAAAGACGTTATCGTAGGCCCCTTAGCGAAGATTTTTAATCAGTCACTCGAAACGGGGATTATTCCTGAAGACTTCAAATTAGCTAACGTCACGCCTATTTTTAAAAAAGGCGACCGCGCGGTAGCTAGCAATTATAGGCCCATTAGCTTAACGTCAATTGTCGGTAAACTTTTGGAATCCGTAGTTAGGGATCGTATTATCGATCACTTAGAAAGTAGGGGTTTGATTAATAGTAGTCAGCACGGGTTTCGACGCCATAGGTCTTGTTTAACAAATTTGTTAGAATTTTATAACGAAATAGTGCGCGAATACGATAGGCATAGGGCAGCTGACGTTATTTATTTAGATTTTAAAAAGGCGTTCGATACAGTTCCGCATAGGAGACTAATTGCGAAGGTTAAAGCGCACGGTATCCGCGGTCAGGTAGCTAACTGGTTAGAAGAATGGCTTCGTGCTAGGAGGCAGAGGGTCGTAGTTAATGGTAGTGAATCGGGGTGGTTAGAGGTAGGTAGTGGTGTCCCACAGGGTTCAGTGTTAGGCCCATTGTTATTCGTAATTTACATTAACGACATAGATGTAGGATTGATTAGTAACGTGTCAAAATTCGCGGACGATACTAAAATAGGCGGTAAGGTTGTTAACGAGGACGATAGAAATAGGATCCAAGACGATGTAGATAGGATTATGGAGTGGACGGATAAGTGGCAGATGCAATTTAACGTAGATAAATGTAAAGTTTTGCATATAGGTTCTCGCAACAATAATTACGTGTACACGATGGATGATAGGGATTTAGCGAGCGTTGACGAGGAAGTAGATTTAGGCGTACGCGTAACTAAAGATTTAAAGGTTAGGAACCAGTGCCTGGAGTCTTGCGCAAAAGCTAATAGGATGTTAGGCTTCATAGCGCGTAATTTCGAATTTAAATCGAAGGATATTATATTGCCCCTTTACAAGTCCCTAGTCAGGCCTCATTTGGAATATGCCGTTCAGTTTTGGTGCCCGTACTTGCGTGAGGATATTGATAGGTTAGAAAGGGTTCAGCGTCGTGCCACGAAACTTATTCCGGCATTGCGCAATAAGCCTTATGAAGATAGGATTAAAGTGTTAGACTTGTATTCACTCGAAACTAGGAGATTAAGGGGGGAGCTTATTGAAGTTTTCAAAATCGTTAATAACATCGATAACGTAAATTTTGACAAATTGTTCACTTTCGATAATAGTAATACTCGCAATAACGGATTCAAGTTGCGTGGCAGACGTTTCATTACTAATATCGCTAAAAACTTCTTTACGTTTAAAGTAATTGATAAATGGAATAATCTTCCCGCGTCAGTCGTTCATTCTACCAGCGTTAATGTGTTTAAGAACCGTCTTGACAGACATTTTAAAAATATTAACGTTGTTTAAAATTAAAAAAGAAAGTTAACAACAGGAGCTCTGGTGGTGGTGCTCGAGGATGAGTCTGTTGACGATGAATGCCAGCTTGTGACATGCCAGCGTGATGCCAGCAATAAAAAAAAAAAAAAAAAAAAAAAATTAGACTAACACGAATGTAGATGTAGCTCATAGCGTAAACTAACCCACTTTTTGTTTAACTTTACCTACTTTTTTTTTTTTTCTTATCCTCCTTACTTTGCATGTCTCTAACTCTTTTCTTGCATGTTTGTAGTTTGCATGGTATGACAGTGAGTTAAGACTGTGTTTGCATGGTTTGTAAGCGTTCTTATTTTACTTCTTTTCATCTTTCACCCCTCTCCTATATTCTCCGACTATTTTTCTGACTTGTCGGCAGTGGCCGGCGGATGATGATGGTGAGACTTTTTCCCTCTTTTTCTGAATGAATGTTAACCCACGAATGATAGGTGTTGCTCCTTACTTAACCCCTTATTCTCCTCTCTTCTCTTAACCCCCTACTCTCTCCTTTCTCTCGGGCTAGCCTTAGAGTGGATCTTAGGGTCTTTGTTAGCCTTAGCTTCTGTAGATCTGTAGATCTTTTTCAAGAAAAGTGCAAGGCACCTCTAGGATTTCAAAGAATCTTTTTGTGTTCGCAGTAACGAAATCCTGCAGTTGTTTCTGCCCAGCTGATTCAGGATTTATTGATGCTCGTTTGCTCGGTTTTGAGTCAACTGGTTTCTGCAGAGCATGCTTCATTTTGTTTTTTGTCTCATGCGAAACAGCTGAATCAAAAAATGCAAGCGCCACAAGCTCCTCAGAGAGGTACCACAAATGTCTCAAAAACTTATTGAGTGCAGCACTTGCAATTTTGTCATCCTTTTGCTTGTAGAGCTGCAGACTTTGCACAAAATGCAAATCTGAACGGGGGGCGCATGAGGGTATGGGTGCCAGGTACCACGATCTGATGTATATCGCAGCTGAAAAGCAGCAAACATCTCTCAGTCCTTTTTCCTCTCTCTCAGTTAGTTTAAACTGAGATTTAAACATCCAAATTTTAATGCAGTAAATTAGCTTGCCCATCCATCGTGCTCTGTGATAAGCTCCGGGTGCTTTAAAGCTGATTCCTGACTTGGGGGCACTACCGATGAAAATGAGCGTTAGCTCGAGCAATTCCTTGTAGTCATCACGAGGCTGCTGTTCATCAAGCTGAGCTTGAGCAAATTGAATGAGTTCTTCAGCATCTGAGATTTTCTCTGCAATGTTAGGGTCATCTGTTGCTGTTTGGTAATTGTTCTTGTCAATTTCCACCCACTTTGCTTTGAATCTCTTAAACAGTTGTATGTCAGGGCCACTAGAAGATGGCAAGGAGACAGAAACTGCAGCTTCTAACACTATTTCGAAAATATGATGTCAGCAAGCCAGCCACAGCATATCTTTATCCAATCTTTGCTCTAGTAACATACAAGCACCACTCTTAGAACCTGTGTTGGAGGCAGTGGTGTCAAAACACATGCCCTTCACTTGGTCAGATATATTCCACTCCAATACTAACTGATGGACAGCATCTGCAATGTTTTGACCAGTTCCTCTGGCAAGTTTGGGAATACCAAGAAGCTGATCAACTCCTTGGCCGGAAATTAGAACTGGCAGTCGATCAACATTTTCATGACCAGTAATATCTTCCAGTAGTTTGCCGTCCCAATGTATTTGGAGAGGGCAATTTGTTTCGAAATCCTGCTTCAAATTTTCTGCCATTGTCTTGCGGTTCCTTTGTCTTGCTCTCCGTATCGATGAATAGCTAACACTGTATTCTTCAGGGTTTTGCCCAAGAGCATTGATTGTTGGGATCAAGATTTCCGAAGCAGCTCTATCACTTACTTTTGCAGCATCAAGAGATACAAGCATTGAAGAATCCATAAGCTTTGCACTCTTAGACTTTGATCTACTTTGTCTCGAAGTTGATGGCTGCTGAGGGTCAGCAACAAATTCTTCTTCTGATTTTGAACTATCTTCATTCAAACTTGAAGGACTTGAACTTGAGAGCACTGCTGCTTCGAAAACGGCTGTTTCCCTCTTTCTTTTCTTTTCAAGCAATGTTTCCTTTTCTCTAGCAATCTCTTCCATTTGTGAAAAAACTTTATCCACTCCAGACATTTTGCCTTTTCTTCCTTTTTGTCGTTGCAGCATCAAAAACTCACGATCTTCATCTATCTTTATCATGTCAAGAGCACTTGCATGTGCAATGTCAAACAGATCTTGCAAGTCATTTTGCCAGCTCTCTTGTTTTTGAAGTAGTGCAGGTGATTGCTTCTTCTTATTATTTCTGTTCTTCTTTAGTTTCTCCCACTCGTTGAAAAGTTTCTTTACTCTCTCCACGACATGACATTTCAACACTGTTGGGATGCGTGCCTTTTCCCACACATCCATAACATCTCTAGCAGTCAACAAAGCCGCTGTTTTCACCTGTTGCTTTTTATTGATCTTGTAGTTCATAAAGAATGCTAATGTTTCCCTTTTAGATGGAAGCTGGGTTTCTTTGAAGGACTCTATAGGATGTCCTATGAGCCAAACAACTGTTTTGTGACGCGTATGCCGCTCCATGAGTGCAACTCAGCAACTGCTATACAACCACTCTCAGCGAAGGCAGCAAAGATACTGAGTCAGTGACGCCGCACTTACACTGACGCGGCCGCCACAGTGACGTCACAGCAAAGAAATGATTCTAGAATGTTCGGCCACGGCGTCTATAGCAATGAAAGGGATGAGAAGGTTTACGGAAAGAGGTTCAGAGTCTGTTATGACTGCTATATGTTGCTGACTACCATTTTTGATGAAATCTGCAAAATAAATAAATGTACAATAAATACAAACTGAAAAATAACAATATACAAAATGTTCAATGGATGGTAGCAACCTCTAAAATGTCTTCAATTGTGCTGAAATTTTGCATGTTCAGTTTTTACACTAAATTAAATAAAATTAGAGGGTGTCTTCAAGTTTTTGAAATGATAAGTTATTTTGCATCACCCTAATATATAATATATATATATATATAGCTCCGCCTAACTTCAACATTACTGTATTATTTCTAATCAAATGTATATATTTCTATCCTTAGTATATGATCAGCCATTGTATTAATATAAACTTATTTGTCATATGGACTATAGAATGCTAATAAATCTTTTCGTTTTCATATATTTCTTACTACATAAAGTAGGTGATATAAAGGGGAAAAATTTAATAAATGAATAAAAAGAAATCCAAAATATGAAATTCGTCTGACATGCATTCAAATTGTTGAGGAGTGTCTATTTTATTTCTTATTGTTGTGGCGAGAGGCCTACATTCTAATATTTGTAATTTTTTTATCATTAGGAAAAATTAATAAAATGTTAAAAAAGTCTTAAGAGTTCTGAAATTCAAATTGCCTGGCGCTGACAAATCACGATCCGGTACTGAAAATAATTCTCAAAAAAGAGTGCAGTTTATTTTATTTTTTTTAATTATAGTGATTTTTCTACAAATACGTGATTTTGGCTGTTAAAATACAGGGTGTACATAAAGTCAGGATCTATTTTTGTGAAGCACTTGGAAATTATATGGAATTCAATCATAAAATGATAAAGTGGTAACATTTATTAAATAATTAAGAGTAGGATTCGATGTGACGCCCATCAGTATCCCTGCACAGCTCAAATCGTTCCGCAGCATTTCTAAACACATTCTGGAGCATTTGCGGGGTTATGTTATCTGCAGCAGTTCGTATACGTGTACGTAAGTTTTCAAGACTCGTAATCTTCGTCTGATAGACGTGCGATTTGATAAAGTCCCATGCAAAGAAATCTAAAGGGGTTAAATCTGGTGATCTCGCTGGCCAAGGTCTGTTGTTTCCGCGTCCGATCCAGCGATTTGGAAAACGTCCATTTAGATAAACCTGAACAATTTTGGCATAGTGACAAGGAACACCATCATGTTGATAGACGACGGTACTAACAATCTTATCCCCGTCGTCTATCAACATGATGGTGCTCCTTGTCACTATGCCAAAATAATTTCCAAGTGCTTCACAAAAATAGATCCTGACTTTATGTACACCCTGTATAAGAAGATATATTATCTCTGTACAAATACTTAATTTTAGTTTGTAAAAAGTATTATTTTGATTTTCTAAAAAAGTATACAATACATGAATGTTTAAACCCAGAAATGTGGTCCTTAAGCATGAATATATTGACTCTGGAAAATAGCAAAACTTAATCTGACGTTTCGGAAAATGCTCATTCACTCAACGAGTTAATTTTTGTAGTTACCGAAAATATATAACTTAGTAGGTCTTGTATATGTAAAGAGTGCTATGTTTGCGGTTTTATCTATTCCAATATATATATATATATATATAATATATATATATATATATAATATATATATATATATATATATATATATATATATATATAATTTAGTGTGGACCAAAAAAATGAAGATCTACAAATGTTTGTTCCACATGAGTAATGTTATTCCTTTTGCTTACCTTAATCAAATTACAAAATTTGAAACCTCTACGTCAAATTTTAGGGGTCCCGAGAAAATTGCACTTTTCCTTTTAATGCTGAAAAAATTAGTTTTTCCTCATTTTCATAAGTTGTGCTTTATTTTTTGTTGGAAATTCTTTACGATTCTTGAAAACTGTTTTGAGCAGGTATTGTTTGTCCTCTTCTTTAGTTGTCACTGCTTGATTAAATTTTTCAATCAATGCAACACCCCGCTCAGCTGTCATTTGTCACTCTAAGGGCACGAACTCTAGCACAGCCTCTTTGGTACTCAGGATCTATTCCCCATGAGAGAGAAAATATAAATATGCTAAATTAATCAGACAAAAAAACTAACCTGATATCTCTGGGAGCATTTTTCCATTCCAATGAAGAACTAAAGGCTCTCCAGGACAAAATGCTTGCTCTTGATATTCTGTTGCTATTTCTTTGCGTAACTTTTGACGAGTTCGAAGCATAGTAGATTTTGACACTGTAATGTTTTCCAAATTATGGCCCAAAGACTGAGCAACAACAGCATAAGACGTAGCTGCATCTCGATTGGAAAGATTCATTCTATCATAGGCTGCTACAACATTTTTGTCAATAGGCTTTGACTTTTTAGGAGCCAACATTTTCTTTTTAAATTGCTCTTCAGAGGGACCTTGAAAATTCATTTCAAGGTTGTCGTCATTAGTTGATGATGATGATGACGATGTGAAATCATCTCTATTGGCAGGCAAGAATGATCTTTTAGATCGCTTCTGCTCTTTGATGGCTCTTTCACACTCTAATTCTTCACGATGAAGCCTTCTTTTCTCTCTTTTTGCAAGAATTTGGTCTACTGTACCCATGCTACTTTGTGTAGGATCTTCTTGCTGGCTTAAGTAGAAAAGCTTGTCTTCTTCATTTGACATCATCAAAAGGGCATTAGAGTGACCAATATCAAGAATTTCAGCCTTAATTTCATCTTTAAACATAGCTTCTTCAATACGACCTTTTTCCTCGGGCCTTTTTCTGTTTTTCATCAATTTATCATAACAGCTTATTAAAGAGTCAATCTTTCGGATGGCACTGTCTCTACGCATTGTGGGAATCCTGGCTTTCTCCCAGTAGGTCATCACTTCATCTAAGCAAAGATTAATGGATCTTCTTCGTCCCAATTTTTCCTCTTTTTGATGGAAGAAATATATTTGCAAAACTTGCAGTTTTGTAGGTAAGCGGCAACAAAGTATATCTTTATTTAAATGGCCAATGAGCCAAACTTTAGTTTTAGAACGAGTAGCCATTTTTAGTTTAAAAAATTTAATTTCTGAAATAGTAAAATAAACCAGTTAAATTAGGAGATAAAAAGGATAACTAAAAGGTTCAAGCCAATTAGGCAAAGCCTTTAATTTAGAGTTGACCAATTAAGGATAATATATTTTATCCAAAATTTTTGTTTTCCTTATTAATAATTTTCTCTGAAATAATGATCTAAGATTGTTTTTGTACTCTATTAACACCAAAAATTTCTTAAATAAGAAGAAATTTTTTCATAAGTTGCAACTCAAGAGTTGAGTTGATCATTGATATTCTAAGCGCGCCTATTCATTGGAAATTTTTTATAAGTCATTAAATCTCGGGACCCCTAAATATTCTCATATTTGACCAAACGTTTGCTCACATGTCTATCTGGTCCAAAGGAACAAGGGCATTAATGTGGAACAAGGATTTCTTCAACTTTATAATTTACCCCCCATTTTGTTCCACACTAATATATATATATATATATATATATATATTAGGGGTGTGTCAATTTTGCAACTTTTTCAAATCAATTTTGGTAGTGAAAGTATAGTCTTTTCATGCCAAAACTTGAAACTGGTCAACCAAAATGAAATAAAATAACCCTTACCTACATCAATTTTGCCTTAAAGTTTCAGAAATTGACTCTTTTACTAAATAATAGGACATAAATTGATTAACTATTCATCTGTCACAGAATTATCCCACTGATCGCATATGCAGTGTTTTCAAGGTCATATAGTTGTTGTACATTGTACAAGTCACAACATGAATAGAACTGTCCCTCACTCTCAGTCCTCAGTTGCTTCTTAGATATCATAGACGGTGGTTTGCTATTATTGCTCTTGTACCTACTTCATAGTTATTCTACTAGACGAATACTACAGTTTAACCGTAAGTATGGATTATTGATTATTACAATTATTTATTATTATCATATTCTTCTGTCTAATTATGTTGTAATCCCATGAAATATTATTTTATTGAATTTTAAAACATCGACTAACTAAACTTTGAAATATCGTAATTGATTTAAAATAATTAAATGTTTTTCTTTCTTTTCAGATATTCCTAAGATGCCAAAATTGAAGACAAGAGGTCAGTCGTCATGCCACTTGAGCCTGTTAGTCGGTACAGGCAAGGAGCTTCCCGTATCAGAACTACCAACAGTGCGAGACATGCTGAGGCTAGGGTCACTCCTTCGTCAACAAAATACAAAGGATAGAAGGAACTACACAGAGAAAGAGCTCATAAGGGACATGATCCCCCTCTTCTGCATCAGCATCAGTGGAAAAAAGCTAATGTGTTATTCAAACCACCTGTACTCAATCAGTATAGAACTATTGAGCTAAAATTAACAAAGCTGTAGCACAAAGCAGTTGAGACATCACTTGGTAAAGGAAAACTAGCAAAGAAAAATAAATTTCTGCACACACTTGATACTCTTCTTGACATTTTTAACTGCCAGTGTCCCATAGAGTTGTGTTCTGAAGCCAATTGTTCTCCCTCATGCAGAAGAGAACCTCACCCTCACATTGATTGTCGCTGTCCTCGTGAGAAGAAGATCCCTGTTTTGGAGCTGGCTTTCATAAAGGCGCAGAGAACAAAGGCAGGAGGCCAAGGAAGTATACAGATTGGTTCGGCAGATTATTCAGAAACCAAAAAACAGATTGTTATTGCTAAGAAAAAAAAAAAAATCCGAGAGAGGGAAGAAAGGAAGAAAAAGAAGAGTGAAGAAGCCACCCAAAGAGATGAAGAGCTCTATCAAGAGGTTTCTTACTTCTTTGAAAGCTCTTCAGATGAACAGAAAGAAGCAACATCAGATGATAGCTCCAAAATGCCATCTGAACCTTCGCCGAAGAGAATAAAATACAACACTAAAGACATCTCAAACATTGCCCTTGCCAGTATTCGCCACCATACGGGGCTACGAGAGACTGCAGAGATTGCCACTGCCGCTTGGATAGATGCAGGCCTCATCAGCCGAGAGGATACATCCTTAGTGATAGATCATAATAAGATAAGAAAAGCACTAGAAAAAATAATGAAGGAAATATCTGATCAGCTTGAAAAAGATTTGAAGGAGGAAGGTCTCTCTTGCCTTTTGTTTGTTGGAAGAAGAGATTACACAAAAGTTCTCCTAGAGGTAGAGGGAATGGACAGAAAGTTTTCCGGTCTCATCAAAGAACACTACTCTGTGTGTTCCGAACCTAGTGGCCGCTATTTGTTTCACTTTGTTCCTGAAGCAGAATTAGAAGGCAAGAAACATGCAGAGGCAATTGCTGATCAAATAATATGTTGGCTTCAAGAAAGAAGACTTGACAGTTCACTGCAGGCCGTTGGTGGAGACTCAACTGCGGTGAAAATTGGATGGCAGGGCGGTGTTATGACGCATTTAGAGAAAAAACTTGGAAGAAGGCTTGTTTGGATTGTATGTGATTTGCACACAGGGGAACTACCTCTTCGTCTTCTCATCCAGGAACTTGATGGTCCTACAAAGAGCAACAACAAGTGGTCAGGCCCCCTTGGCAACATGCTAGATGAAGCAACGGAATTAGAAATAAATACAAAATTTCCAAAGGTCGAAGTAGGCCCTCCCCTTCCAGTGTTGTCTGAAGAAGTTATCAAAGACCTCAGCACGGATCAATCTTACGCTTATCGTATTGTTCAAGCAATCAGATCAGGAGAGTTGCCTCAAAATCTGTCTCTCTTTGAGATTGGACCCGTAAGTCAAAGTCGTTGGTTAACTACAACGATTCGTTTCTGCAGGATTTGGGTTTTCAAACATGCACTGAAGGGCAAAATGCTACAGAATTTGATGTTGATTGTTGAATTTATTATTGGGTTTTATCTTCCTCACTGGTTCAATGTAAAACTTAATCCAATGTGGATGGAGGGGCCCAACCACATCTTGTTTCAATTACAACTACTGAGAACCCAAAGGAAGGTAGTGGTGGACATCGTGTTACCTGTGGTGAGAAGGTCCGCTTGGTATGCTAGGCCAGAGGCAGTTTTGCAAGCAATACTCTGCAGCCAATGTACCAAAGAGCGAACTGAGGCTGTGGAAATCATTCTAAAGCTTAGAGGAACATCGCTAGATGACGACTACCTGGGAGACTGCTCTGTTCAGACAAGGAAGGTACCTCCGATAAACGTCAATGCCACGAAATTGTCAGAATTAGTTAACTTGAGTTCGGAAGTTTTGGAGCCACCGCTGACAACATGTATAACAAACAAAGATTTAACACAACTTAAAGAGGCCCCAGTGCAAGTGCCAAAGTGGCCTTCTCACACTCAGAGTGTGGAGAGGTGTGTGAAAAATGGTCACAGAAGCAGCTAGTCAAGTTTACAGTCACGAGAGGCGAGAAGGCTACATCAATGCGCAAGTAGCAAGCCGAATGCTGATGTCAAGGAACCGCAGCAAAAAGGACATGACTGCATTGGTTACTTTCAAATAGACTCTGAATGATATCTTATTGCCATTTTAAATGTTGATAGGATGTTTGCGCACATTTGTTATTTTGTTACGAATTTACGGAAAAATGGAATTTTTGAATTAAAATTGATGTAGGTAGGAGTTATTTTTTATTGTTTTTGAAGCAAGTATATTATTTTGTATGCCAAATGATTACATTAAATTGCTACCAAATCACATGATTTTCAATTTAGTCATTTCACCCCCAAAATTGACACCCTAATATATATATATATATATATATATATATATATATATATATATATATATAAGTTCGGGAAGAACCGATTCGCCTCTATTTAAAAGGGCATATCTCGGCGGAAGAACAAAGAAAAAGTGAGAGGAAAGACATAGGAAAAAGAAAGGGTGGAGGGGACAGTCGAAGTGGAAAAAGACCAAAGATGACAGGGACTGCAAGGTCGAGCCCCATCATCCTTGGGTGCTAGGGCCGGGAGGGCGCACGTGAAACCTCCTGGAACAAGTACGTACAAACGAGCACAAAGAGCCATCAAGAGCACGAGCTTAGAACCCCCTTGCGGGGATATATATATATATATATATATATAGAGAGAGAGAGAGAGAGAGAGAGAGAGAGAGAGAGAGAGAGAGATATGGATAGGTAGATAGACATGTGTATCGTTGACACTGGGCAAGAAACAGGAATCGTGATGAGGTTTGTACGAGCTTATCAGTCTTTATAGACGTGCATTGTTTGTTAAACAAAAAGGAGGTTTCAGTTTTGCCTACAACTTTTTAGTTTGATTAGCTTATCATAAACCTTGGAAGGCATTAACATCCAATAAATAATCATAAATATAATATTGTATCAGGGTTTGAAACACACCTGTTCTAAATTTGCCTTCCTGCCAGAAATTATTATTATCATGACGTGGGCCCTTGGGGAACTATCGAAAAGAAATTTTGAAAACGTCTATCGGTCATTCAGCTGTTTACAACTTTTATCTTTGTGAGGGCTATATATATATATATATGTTAAACACAGACCGTGCATGGCACAAGGAACTCTTCTGGGAACCATTCTGAGTTTGTATATATATATATATATACAGGGTGTCCGAGAATTATCTGTACAATTTTTGGCTGTTATTAAAAGTCAACCATGAAGTGTAGAAATTCCAGTGTTGTCCCATTTTACAGAGAATCTCATTAAGTTTTTTCTGATACCAAGTTTTGACAAGTTTTTTAGAAATTCCAGTGTGTCCGAACATTATCTGTACAATTTCATCTTTTAATAAAATTCTTGATAACACACGTAAAATTCTTAAACAAGATTATTTAGAATCTGTATTTTCAAAAGTTTCTTTTATTAAAGTAACGTTGTTACAAACATTCGATATGTGCACCATTAGTGATTCGGAAAACATCCAATCGATACTCCAAATGTTGCCATGTACGCTGCAGCATATCCACATCAATTCGCTCAATAGCAGCTGTGATTCTTGCTTTTAAATCATCAATGTCTGTCACTCGCGTACATTTCTAAAAAACTTGTCAAAACGTGGTATCAGAAAAAACTTAATGAGATTCTCTGTAAAATGGGATAACACTGGAATTTCTACACTTCATGGTTGACTTTTAATAACAGCCAAAAATTGTACAGATAATTCTCGGACACCCGGTATATATATATATATAAGGTGTCTCATAAGTCCGGCATCATAGGAGAAATTCATATTTTTCTCTTTCTACAGGCCATAATGTCTGTGAGCAAGGAAGAACGAATCCAGATAATTCTACTCATAGGAAATCGGAGTCAAAGAGAGGCCGCTGCTGAATTTAACAGACTGCATCCAGACCGCGAGCCAATAACACAGAGTTGTGTTCGCAGACTTGTTGCAAAGTTTAAGGAAACAGGATCCATAGAAGATAAACCACGCAGTGGACCTTCAAGAAGGTCCACTGACGATGATACAGCGACTGCTATCCTGGCTCATTTTAACAGAAGTCCCAGTAAGTTTCTTCAGCGATTGTCCGCCGAGACAGGAGTGTCGAAAAGTAGCATCCATCGCATTCTTCAGGCTCACAAATGGCATCCATATAAACTTCAGATCCTACAGAAATTAAGCGAAGATGATCCCGACCGGCGGATGGAATTTTGTGAATGGGCTACGGAACAATATGCTCGGGATGCTAATTTCCCGTCCACCATTCTGTTCAGTGACGAGTCTGTTTTTTATGGAAGTGGTGAGGTAAATCGACGGAACACCCGCTACTGGTCTCAAAACAACCCTCACTGGTATACCTCTTCAAAGGAACAAGGCGCATCTCGGGTGATGGTATGGTGTGGCATTTGGAAGGATCGCATCATAGGCCCCCTCTTTTTCGATGATCATGTCACTGGAGGCACCTACCTACGTATGCTCAATGAAGAAGCATTTCCTAGTGTCTTGAACGAAGAAGGAAATTTCCCAACATGGTTCCAGCAAGACGGCGCTCCTGCACATTACAGCACCCAAGTAAGGGAATACCTGTACCAACAATTCCCTGGTCATTGGATAGGACGTCGAGGGCCTATGGAATGGCCAGCTAGAAGCCCGGATCTCACGCTACTAGATTTTTATCTCTGGGGCCACTTGAAAGCGCTGGTATACGAAGAGAAAATTAGGAGTGTTGAACATTTGCGGCAGCGCATTATTGGGGCATGTAACACCATTACTCCTGACCTCATTCACCGTGTGCTTGCTGACTGGGTATGACGTCTGAATTTGTGTATTGAAAACAATGGTGGACATATTGAACACGTTCTGTAAATAAAAGCTTATGTTTTGCCTTTTTTTATTTTTCCTATGATGCCGGACTTATAGGACACCCTGTATATATATATATATATATATATATATATATATATATATTCCAATTTTCAGAACGAAAAATAATATAAATATTTATTCAGATAAGGCCGAGGGAAGTAAATATTTACATTTTAGATTGAAAAACATTTTCTGTGTTGTAGTGTGACGGTTTAACCAAAAATGTTTGAGGTATGGAGAGATAACCTGTCTGTAATTATTGTGACCTTAAACTTTTGGTTTTATTTAATTAAGGTCCCAGATATTTGTTATTATTAATAATATATAAAGCATGAATCTCGTCGTTTTATAACCTTTTTGTAAAGGTTGCTTATATGGGACACATCCAGATTAGAATGCTTTTCGACATGTATTTATGTGAAATATATATATGTGTGTGTGTGTGTGTGTGTGTGTGTGTGTGTGTGTGTGTGACGGGAGTCATTAGGGATTTATTTATTTCTTCTTTTTCCCCGTAGGGGCACTTACACAAATTTTAGATAAATATGAAAAATTATTATTTTCAAAATCAGCAAGAATTCATAATTATAAATATTATAAATAAAAATTTATTATGAAAACTGAAATTGCCATTTTATATTTATTTAATTTTCTCGATTTGCTCAATTTTTTTTCGTACGAGTTGTATTATGTCCGCCTTAGACCTACGGTAGGGATTTATTTTTTCCTTTCTTTTTATAATTGAAATTTTCCCCGTACGAATTGTTCATTTATTTTTTATTTTTCCCCGTAGGGAGTGTTTACACGAATTTTAGGTGAACTTTTTTCCGTACGAATTGTTCATTTATTGATAAACTTTTAGAGATATGTACCAATATATATATATATATATATATAGAGAGAGAGAGAGAGAGAGAGAGAGAGAGAGAGATAGATATATAGATAGATAGATGGTTAGATAGATGGATAGATTGACGGACAGACAGATGGATAGATAGATAGATAGATGGATAGATAGATGGATGATAGACTGAGATACAAATATTGTGAATGTAATTCGTTTAAACCATATAAATGGGGTTAAAGTTTCACGATTTATTGCAAAAATAATGCAGGACAGAATCAAAAAAATATTCTTAAATTCGTTTTAGTATATATATATATATATATATATATAAAATGAATAAATTTGAAAGCTTTTTTCGGTGATTTAATTATTTTCTTTTTTCGTACGAGCTGTTTTACACTCGCCTTACACCTACAGGGAGTTATTTTCCGTACGAGTTGTTTTACACCGCCTTAGACCTACGGGGAGTCATTAGGGGTTTATTTTTCCCGTACGAATTGTTCATTTATTTAATTTTCCTTTTCCTTTTCCCTGTACGGCTTGTTTAACCCCACCTTAGCCCTACGGTATGGATTTATTTTCCGTACGACGTGTTCATTTATTTCGGACGAGTTGTTTTATCCTCACCTTAGACCTACGGGGAAACATTAGGGTACCCTGCAACCGTGGATGGCCGCCCGGCTCGAGTCCCATTTAACACGCGACGCGTCAACTGATGACCGGAGGCGATGATGCCCTGAGGCGTTGATGCTCAGAGGCACTGGCTGTTGGGATGATGATGCCCAAGGCACTGGCTGATTGTGCCCTGAGGCTCTGGCTGATGGGCTGATGATGCCCGAGGCACTGGCTGATGGTGCCCTGAGGCACTGGCTGAATAAGCCAATTGGCTGATTAGGGGCCCTATAAGAGAGCGGCGGGGTGGCTGAAGATCTCATATGCGCTTGGCTCTCGCCGAGCGAAGACTCTCTCTCTCTCTCTCTCTCTCTCTCTCTCTCTCTCTCTCTCTCTCTCTCTCTCTCTCTCTCTCTCTCTCTCTCTCTCTCTCTCTCTCAGGTTAGGTATGCCCCTTTGGGTGGGTGAGGCCGTCATAACTTCTCCCCCAAAGAGGGCTGTTCCTTGCAACGAAGGGAGGTGGGGCCCCCTTGCAACAAGGGGGGATGGCACCAAGTGGGTGGGGATGTCACTCTTGCAACATTATGCAACATTGCACTCATACATTTTGCGGTTATACTACTGACGAGGTGTACTTCTGAATAAACGAAAAGCCTTGGAATCATTTTTCTGTCTACCTGTGGGTTTGCATCATAATTATATATATATATATGCAAACAATTCACAAACAGCACGTGATCTTTTTAATAAGCAAGGAACCACAGGGAAAAGGAAAATAAAACACGAAGTCCGAGCGCTTTCGTGATATATTCACATCTTCAGGGACAAGGAAGAGATCTCTTTCACAATTAAACACGTGAAGTTAATAAATGATGCAAACCCACAAGAAAAAAGAAAAATGATTCCTAGGCCTTTCCTGTATTCAAAAGTACACGTCATCT